>CAUYLG010043942.1:0-44924 GCA_963573385.1 Cacajao melanocephalus
TGGTGTTGGGAAAACTGGCTAGCAATGTGCAGAAAGCAGAAACTGGACCCCTACCTGTCACCTTACACTAAAATTAACTCCAGATGGATTAAAGATTTAAACATAAAACCTAACACCATAAAAACACTAGAAGAAAACATAAGCAAAATCATCCAGGACATAGGCACAGGCAAGGACTTCATGACTAAAACACCAAAAGCAATGGCAACAAAAGCCAAGATAGACAAATGGGATCTAATTAAACTCCAGAGCTTCTGTACACAAAAGAAACCATCATTAGAGCGAATCAGCAACCAATAGAATGGGAAAAAATTTTTGCAATCTACCCATCTGACAAAGGGCTAATATCCAGAATCTACAAAGAACTAAAACAGACTTACAGGAAAAAAACAACCCCATTCAAAAGTGGGTGAAGGATATGAACAGACACTTTTCAAAAGAAGACCTATATGAGGCCAACAAACATAAAAAAAAATGCTCATCATCATTGGTCATTAGAGAAATGCAAATCAAAACCACACTGAGATATCATCTCACCCCAGTTAGAATGGTGATCATTAAAAAAAATCTGGAGACAATAGATGCTGGAAAGGATGTGGAGAAATAGGAACACTTTTACACAGTTGGTGGGAGTGTAAATTAGCTAACCATTGTGGAAGACAGTGTGGTGATTTCTCAAGGATCTAGAAACAGAAATTCCATTTGACCTAGCAATCCCATTACTGAGCACATACCCAAAGAACTATAAATCCTTCTGCTATAAAGACATATGCACATGTATGTTCATTGCAGCCCTGTGTACAATAGCAAAGACCTGAAACCAACCCAAATGCCCATCCATGATAGACTGGACAAAGAAAATGTGGTACATATACACCATGGAACACTATGCAGCCATAAAAAACAATGAGTTTGAGTCCTTCATAGGGACTTGGATGAATCTGGAAACCATCATTCTCAGCAAACTGACACAAGAACAGAAAGCCAAACACCGTATGTTCTCACTCATAGGTGGGTGCTGAACAATGAGAACACATGGACTATGGGAGAGGAACATCACACACTGGGGGCAGTTGGGGGGGTAGGGGAGAGACAGTGGGAGGGATAACATGGGGAGAAATGCCAGATATAGTACGCACCTAAAGTAAAATAATTTAAAAAATAAAAATAAATAAAAATTTTTAAAAACCCATAGAACATGCAACACCACGGGTGAGCTCTAATGTTAACTATAGACTTTGAGTGATAACTTTGTGGCAATATAGGATCATCAGTTGTAATAAATGCACCATTCCAGTGTAGAATATTGATAGTCAGGAAGGTTGGTGGGGACAGGGAGTATATGAGAAGTCTCTGTACTTTCCATTCAATTTTGCTGTGAAGCTAAAACTCTTCTGAAAAATAAAGTCTATTTTAAAAAGAAAAAAAAAAGAAACTATCAACAGAGCAAACAGACAATCTATAGAACAGGAGAAGATACAACAGACACTTCTCAAGAGAAAACATAAAAATGGGCAACAAACATAGGTAAAAATTAACAGCATCACTAATCATCAAATAAATGCAAATTAAAACTACTATGAAATACCATCTTATACCAGTCAGACAATTTGACTTTTTAGTAATGGCTTACTATTAAAAAGTTTTTTAAAAAACATGCTGGCAAGACTGCAGAGAAAAGGGAATGATTATACACTGTTGGTGGAAATGTAAATTAGTCCAGCCACTGTAGAAAAAAATCTGGAAATTTCTAAAAGAACTTAAAAAAGAGCTGCCATTTGATACATCAATTCCATTACTGGGTATATACACAAAACAAAATAAATTGTTCTACCAAAAAGAAACATGCACTCCTGTGCTCATTACTGCACTATTCATAATAGCAAAGACATGGAATCAACCCAGATGCCCATCAATGCTAGACTGGATAAAGAAAATGTGGTACATATACACAATGAAATACTACTCAGCAATAAAAAAGAATGAAATCATGTCCGTTGCAGCAACACGGATGCAGTTAAAGACCATTATCCTAAGTGAACGAACACAGAAACAGAAACCAAAAACAGTATATTTTCACTTATAAGTGGTAGCTAAATATTGGGTACACATGGACATAAAGATGGGAAAACAGATACTGGAAACTACTAGAGGTGGGAGAGAGAAACAGAGACAAGAGCTGAAAAACTAAGAAACAGGTCCTATGGTCAGTACCAGGATGATGGAATCCATCCTTCAAACTTTAGCATCATATATTATCAGATAACAAATCCCTACATGTACTTCTGCAGTTAAATAAAAGTTGGTATTTGTAATAAAAATTATAAATATATACTTAGTATTTTCTTATCAGAAATTATGAAAACCAGAAGGCAGAAGGTCGACATATTCAGAGTGCTGAAAGAAAAGACGTTAGTAAAACTCACCTTCAAAAATTTTTTTAAAAAACTTAAGATAGTTTCAGATAAAAAAAACTAACACAATTTCTCACTAGCTGATGAAGTTTGGATCTGTGTCACCACCAAACTCCTAAATGTTAGAGGTGAGGCTTTCATGGGGGTGATTTCTCATAAATGGTTGAGCACCAGCCCCTTGATATTGTTCTTGTGATAGTGGGTGAACTCTCATGAGACCTGGTTGTTGAAAATTGTGTGTCACCTCCACCCCCTCTTTCTCTTGCTCCTCCTTCTCCCACCATGGGAGATGCAGTTGCTCCCTTTTGCCTTTTGCCATGATTGGAAACTTCCTGAATCCTCTCCAGAAAAAGAAGCTGCTATGCTTCCTGTACTGCTTGCAGAACTATAAGCCAATTAGACCTCTTTTCCTTGTAAATTAAACAGTCTCAAGTATTTATAGCAATGAAAGAATGGACCAATATGCTAGCAAATCAGACCTACAAAAAATACTAAAGTGATTCCTTCCTTCACACTGAAATGAAAGGGCTTTATATATTAATAGTAACTGGAATCCCCAAGAAGAAATATAGAGCACCTCAAAAAGAATGATATAGGTGAATATGAAAGAAGTAAAAACATATTTTTGTTTGTAATTTTTTTCTTCTGATTTAAAAGATAACTACATAAAACAATAAGTATAAATTTATATTTATGAGAATACAATGTATTAAGATAAAATTGTACAACAATAAGAATCCAAATAAAGCAGAGAAAAAAGCTATAAAGAAACAGTTTTCTATACTGTTAAAACTTAAATTAAGTTGCTATTAATTTGAACTGTATTTTTATAAATTAACATCTTAATGTTAATCTTCAGAGCTACCACTAGAAAATAACTCAAAAAATAGTAAAATAAATTTTAAAAATAATTTAAATGGCGTACTAGAATGTTTCTAGTAGTGTGATAGTAATGAAGAAATAGAGAAATGAAAGACATAAGATAGAACACAAATAATAAAATGGTGAGATATAAATTCTACTTTATCATTCATTAAATTAAATGTAAATGGATTAATCATTCAAATTAAAAGGTGGAAATGGCAAAATGGATTAAAAACATGACCCAACACTTCAGATTCAAAGACAGAAGCAGAGCTCAAGTAAAAGAATGCAAAGAGAATATATCACACAAACACCCAAAAGAAGCTATAATGGGTGTACAGTTGTTCTCCTTTATCTGCTGTTTCACTTTCCATAGTTTGTTACCTATGGTCAACCATGGTCCAAAAATAGATGAGAACAGTACATTAAACTTTTTTGAGAGAGAGAGAGAGAGAGAGACAGATACCATGATCACATAACTTTTATTATATTATTACAATTTTCCTATTTTATTATTAATTATTGTTCTTAATCTCTTACTGTGACCATGGGTTGAATTTTATTGTAAGTCTATATGTGTAAGATAAAAACATAGTATATATAGTGTTCAGAATTCGCCAAAGTTTGAGGTATCCATTGATAGTCTTCAAACATATCGCTAATAGATAAGAGAGGACCACTATATTAATATCAGGCAAAACAGACTTTAAGACAAAATATACTAGAAAAAAAGGACATTTATAATGAAAAATGGTCAATCCAGAAAAATACAATAATTAAAAATATATTCTCATATCAAGAAAGTCCCAAAATATGTGAAGCAAAAACTGTCAGAATTGAAAAGATAGAAAATTTAACAATAATACAGACTTCAATACCCTGCCTACAATAATTGACAGAAGCAAATAAAAGATTAAAAGAAAAATAGAAGACTGAAACAACACAAAAACCCAGTTAGACCGAACAGAAAACTGCAGAACACTCTACCCAAAAACGGGAGAATACAAAATCAGTTCAGGTGAACATGAAACATTTTTGAGGACAGACCAGAAATTATGCATAATAAAATCTTAGTAAATTTCAAAGTTTTGAAATAATACACCTCAGACATAGTCATCCAAAAACCCAATTAGACCTAACAGAAAACTAAAGGACACTATATCCCAAAACAGGAGAATACACAATCAGTTCAGGTCAATATGAAACAGTCTCTAGGACAGACAAGAAATTATGCATAATAAAATCTTAGTAAATTTCAAAGTTTTGAAATAATACACCTCAGACATAGTCATCCAGTATCACCCAATAAGCTATTAATTTCTTCATTCAATTAATTAATTCTTTAATTATTTATTCATAAATATTTTATCCATAAATATTCATGAATAAAATATTGATGAATAAATATTCAGTTTATTCATCAGTCTATCCTCAGCATCTGTGCTTGCATGCCATCAATACTTCCAGATGCATGCATTCCAGGACACTGTACTCATTAGATAAGTATCATTTATATTATTTAATTACATTGAACTGAATTTTGCCTCTACATATTGACATGAATTAGGCTTTCTGAATTCATTACAGATAAAGTTGAAAGATTTCACTACTGCTTCCATGTGATAAAACTAAATATTTAATGATAACCATCATATTCATATCTCAAACTTCCTCAACTACTCAACAAATGTTTTGTTCTCCTACATCTTCTTCTGGATAAGAAAATGAATTCTTACTAGATACTTTGAACTAGAAACACAGTTCATCCTAAACCAAGCCAGTTTTGGGGAAGTGATACATTTCCAAAGTCTCCTAGCTCCAACGATTAATCGTCTATAGCTGAGATTGTTAAAGTTGTGTACTATATTGATGATAAACCAAAGGATATGTTAGAGAAACATTATGTATGACTTTATCATGGCCATAGATACTAACAAGTAGTAGCAAGCACAATATCCTGATAAAAGATAACAAGAAAATATGTCTAAAGTGAAAAAATGCTCTGCTCACTTATCTCACAAATGTGAAAAACAAGTCGGCTATTGATGCAGCAGAGGCAAAAACCTAGCATCTCTGGGTTAGTCAAACCCACTTCATGGCACACCCTTGACAGAATTATTAAAGGCCTTGATGATTCAGGAATACATATGATATTTTCTTTTCGCGTTTTTGTCAAGGACTTTTGCTTCATTCCTTTTCCACAAACTCCTCTAAATAAAAGGACACTGGAAGTGAGTACTATGACTGTCTTTGCTCATTGTTAATTCAGTTTTGCAAATAGCACACCTAAATCTCCAGGTCTTATTACAGCCCTACCTCTATGTAATTTTCTTAACAACACAGGGTAGCCAAAATAGGAGCAAAATTTTCTGACACTACCTATTAAAGTTGTATGACTGTGGGATAATTATAACATGAGAAATTCTGACCACAAAGAGATAATGGTGCCTAATTCCACAAGAGCAATTGTAAGAATCTTCTGAGATTACATGTTAAACTAATTAATAATGTTGACTTTTTTGCTTTAAGTTTTTTCCTAACCCAGAGTGAGCAACTGTATTCAACAGCATTTAATCTTTAAACTAATATTTGTCAACTAATCAGAGGCCTTCTAAAATTTTTCATCTTTGTCCTTAGATTATTTTGTTTTAATTTTATAACTTAATTTTTTTACAAGAAGCCTTGTCTTCCCAACTAAATCAAGAACTTACTGAAGATAAAGACATCGCCTGATTTATTGACATATCTTTCACAGTTCCAAGAAGGCAAGCAGATGTTTACTGTCAATTGATGCAAATACTTTTCAAAAACTATTCAATTTGACACAAAACATTTATTTTTTATCTCCAAAATGTTTAATAACAAACTACTTGTAGGGTTCCCAAAAGAAACAAAACCAATAAAGAGTGTGTGTGTGGGTGGGTGCGTGCGTGCGTGCGTGCATGTAGACAGAGATTTGTTTATTATTTATTTTTTTAATTATACTTTAAGTTTTGATATACCAGTGCAGAACGCACAGGTTTGTTACATAGGTATACATGGGCCATGGTGGTTTGATGCACCCACCAAATGCACCCATCAAACCATCATCTACATTAGGTATTTCTCCTAATGCTATCCCTCCACTAGGCCCTCACTTCCTGACAGGCCCTGGTGTGTGATGTTTACCTGTTTACCTCCCTGTGCCCATATGTTCTCATTGTTAAACTCCCACTTACGAGTGAAAATATGCAGTGTTGGTTTTCTGTTCCTGTGTTAGGTTCCTGAGAATGATGGCTTAGAGCTTCATCCAGGTCCCTGCAAAGGACATGAATTGATTCGTTTTGATGGCTACATAGTATTCCATGGTGTATATGTGCCACATTTTCTTTATCCAGACTATCATTCATGAGCATTTGGGTTGGTTCCAAGAATTAGCTATTGTGAATAGTGTTGCAATAAATGTACGTGTGCATGTTTCTTAATAGCAGAATGATTTCTAATCCTTTGGGTGTATACCCAGTAACGGGATTGCTGGTTCAAATGGTATTTCTAGTTCTAGATACTTGAGGTATCACCACACTATCTTCCACAATGGTTGAACCAATTTACACTCCCACCAACAGTGTAAAAGTGTTCCTGTTTCTCCACATCCTCTCCAGCATCTGTTGTCTTTGGATTTTTTAAAGATCGCCATTCTAACTGGCGTGAGATGGTATCTCAATGTGATTTTGATTTGCATTTCTCTGACTACCGATGATGAGCTTTTTTCTTTTATTTTTATTTTTATTTTTAATTGCATTTTAGGTTTTGGGGTACATGTGAAGAACATGCAAGACTGTTGCATAGGTACACACATGGCAGTGTGATTTGCTGCCATCCTCCCCGTCACCGATATCTGGCATTTCTCCCCACGCTATCTCTCCCCAACTCCCCACCCCTCTCTGTCCTTCCCTTATTTCCCCCCTGACAGACCCCAGTGTGTGATGCTCCCCTCCCTGTGTCCATGTGTTCTCATTGTTCAATACCCACCAATGAGTGAGAACATGCAGTGTTTGATTTTCTGTTCTTGCATCAGTTTGCTGAGGATGATGGTTTCCAGGTTCATCCATGTTCCTACAAAGGACACAAACTCATCGTTTTTTATGGCTGCATAGTATTCCATGGTGTGCCACATTTTATATGTTTGTTGGCTGCATAAATGTTTTCTTTTTAAAAGTGTCTGTTCATATTCTTTGCCCACTTTTTGATGGTGTTGTTTGTTTTTTTATTGTAAAGTGGTTTAAGTTCCTTGTAGATTCTGGATATTAGCCCTTTGTCAGATGGGTAGATTGCAAAAGTTTTCTCCCATTCCATAAGTTGCCTGTTCACTCTGATGATAGTTTCTTTTGCTGTGAAGAAGCTCTTTGATTTACTTAGATCCTTTTTGTCAATTTTGGCTTTTATTGCCATTGCTGTTGATGTTTTACTCATGAAGCCTTTTCCAATGCCTATGTCCTGAATGGTATTGCCTAGGTTTTCTTCTAGGGTTTTTATGGTTTTAGGTCTTGCATTTAAGTCTTGAATCCATCTTGAGTTAATTTTCATATAATGTGTAAGAAAGGGGTCCAGTTTCAGTTTTCTGCATATGGCTAGCCAGTTTTCACAACACACTTTATTAAGTAGGGAATCCTTTCCTCATTGCTTACTTTTGTAAGGTGTCAAAGATCAGATGGTTGTAGATGTGTGGTGCTATTTCTGAGGCCTCTATTCTGTTCCATTGGTCTATACATCTGTTTTGATACAAGTACTATTGCAATAGAGCAAGAAAAGCAAATAAAAGGCATAAAGATTAGGAACTAAAAAATAATACTAGAACGTTCCTTACTTACAGATGATATTGTTATTTACATGGGCCTTTCTATGTAAATAAATTTAAAAATTGACAAAATAACTACTTGAGCCAATAAATAAATTTAGCAAAGTCACAGATAAACAGTGTATATACAAAATAATTGCAGTAGCATCAAGCAATCGCACTACCAACAAACAATTAAAAATAAATTTTGAAGAATCCCATTCATGGTTGAACCAAAAAAAACACAAGACATCTAGAAATAAATCTAACCAAAAATATCGATGTCTTCTGAACTAAAAACTGTATTGTCAAGAGAATTTGAAGAATAGTTTAAAATAGTAATTCTCCCCAATGTATGTATATAGACTCAATGGAATCACAATCAAATTCTGAAAGCATTTTCAGAGAAATTGATTATCTCATTCTACATCGTATATGAAAATGTAATATAATATCATCAAAGCAATTTTAGTGAAAACTGCTAAAAATTTAGTAATCAAGACAGTTTGGTATTTCAAAATGATGGATCTACACATGTATGAAACAGAACAGAGTCCAGAAATAGAACCAAATATATATGAGCAATTTATTTTAACAAATATAACAAGGCAATTTAATGAGGAAAAAGGTGTTTTTAATAAGTAATGCTAAAAATAAAAATTAACCGTTACTGAAAATCATACAAAAATTACCTCAAAACAGATCACAGACTTAAACGTAAAACCCAAAATTATAACATGTGAGAAGAAAATATTTAAAAATTGCATTGCCTAGGTTTACTTCTAGAATTTTTATGGCTTTAGGCCCTACATTTAACTCTTTAATCCAGCTTGAGTAAAGGCATAAGGAAATGTAAGGAAGGGGTCCAGTTTCAGTTTTCTGCATATGGCTAGCCAGTTTTCCCAACTGACATTTATTAAATAGGGAATCCTTTCCCCATTGCTTGTTTTTCTCAGGTTTGTCAAAGATCAGGTGGTTGTCAAGGTGTTATTTCTGAGGCCTCTGTTCTGTTCCATTGGTCAATATTTCTGTTTTGGTACCAGTACCATGCTGCTTTTGTTACTATAGCCTTGTAGTATAGTTTGCAGTCACATAGCATAATGCCTTCAGCTTTGTTCTTTTTGCTTAGGATTGTCTTGGCTATATGGCTCTTTTATGGTTCCATATGAAATTTAAAGTAGTTTTTTTCTAATTATATGAAGAAAGTCAATGGCAGCTTGATGGGAATAGCATTGAATCTATAGATTACTTTGAGCAGCATGGCCATTTTCACGATATTGATTCTTTCTATCCATGAGTATGGAAAGTTTTACCATTTGTTTGCATCCTCTCTTACTTCCTTGAGCAGTGGTTTGTAGTTCTCCTTGAAGAGGCCTTTCATATCCCTTGTAAGCTGTAATCCTAGGTATTTTACTCTCTTTGTACCAATTGTAAATGGGAGCTCACTCATGATTTGGCTCTTTGTTTGTCTATTATTGATGTATAGAAATGCTTGTGATTTTTCCACATTGATTCTGTATCCTGAGACTCTGCTGAAGTTGCTTATCAGCTTAAGGAGTTATTGGGCTGAGATGACAGGTTTTCTAAATATACAATCATGACATCTGCAAACAGAGATAATTTGACTTCCTCTCTTCCTATTTGAATACCCTTCATTTATTTCTCTTTCCTCATTTCCCTGGCCAGAATTCCCAATACTATGTTGAGTAGAAGTGGTGAGACATGGCATCTTTGTCTTGTGCTGGTTTCCAAAGATAATGCTTCCAGCATTTCCCCTTTCACTATAATATTGGCTGTGGGTTTTTCATAAATAACTCTCATTATTTTGAGATACATTCTATCAGTACATAGTATATTGAGTCTTTTTAGCATACTATATTGAGTCTTTATCGAAGCCCTTTTCTGCATCTATTGATATAATCATGTGGTTTTTGACTTTGGTTCTTTTATGTGATGGATTACATTTATTGATTTGCGTATGTTGAACCAGACTTGCATCCCAGGGATAAAGCCGACTTCTTCGCAGTAGATGAGCTTTTTAATGTGCTGCAAAATTCGGTTCACCAGTATTTTATTGAGGATTTTCACATCAATGTTCATCAGGTATATTGGCCTGAAATTTCCTTTTTTTGTTGTTGTGTCTCTGCCAGGTTTTGGTATCAGGATGATTCTGGCCTCATCAAATGAGTTAGAAAGGAGTCCCTCTTTATTATGATTTGGAATTGTTTCAGAAGGAATAGTACCAGCTCTTCTTTGTACCTCTGGTAGAATCTGGTGGTGAATCTGTCTGGTCCTGGGCTTTTTTGGTTGGTAGGCTATTAATTACTGCCTGAATTTGAGAACTTGTTATTGATCTATTCAGGGATTTGACTTCTTCCTGGTTTAGTCTTGAAAGGGTGTATGTGTCCAGAAATTTATTAATTTCTTCTAGATTTTCTAGTTTATTTGCTTAGAGGTGTTTATAGCATTCTCTGATGGTAGTTTGTATTTCTGTGGGATCAGTGGTGATATCCCCTTTATCATTTTTTATTGTGTCCATTTGATTCTTCTCTCTTTTTTTCTTTGTTAGTCTGCTTAGTGGTCTATTTTATTAATCTTTTCAAAAACCTAGCTCCTTGATTCACTGATTTTTTAAGGGTTTTTGGTGTATCTATCTCCTTCAGTTCTGCTCTGATCTTTGCTATTTCTTGTCTTCTGTAGCTTTTGAATTTGTTTGCTCGTGCTTTTCTAATTGTTTTAATTGTGACATTAGGGTCTTGATTTTAGATCTTTCCTGCTTTCTTATGGGGGCATTTAGTACTATAAACTCCCCTCTACACACTGCTCTAGCTGTGTCCCACAGACTCTAGTACATTGTGTCTTTGTTCTCATTGGTTTCAAAGAATATCTTTATTTCTGCCTTCATTCCATTATTTATCCAGTAGTCATTCAGGAGCAGGTTGTTCAGTTTCCATGTAGTTGTGCAGTTTTTAGTGAGTTTCTTAATCCTGAGTTTTAATTTGATTGCACTGTGGTCCGAGAGACTGTTAATTATGATTTCCATTCTTTTGTATTTGCTTAGGAGTGTTTTACTTCTAATTATGTGGTCAATTTTAGAATAAGTGCTATGTGGTGCTAAGAAAAATGTATATTCTGTTGATTTGGGGTGGAGCGTTCTGTAAATGTCTATTAGTTATGCTTGCTCCAGAACTGAGTTCAAGTCCTGAATAACCTTGATAATTTTCTGTCTCATTGATCTGTCAGTGGGGTGTTAAAGTCTCCCACAAATATTGACAGTGGGGTGTTAAAGTCTCCCACATTTATTGTGTGGGAGTCTAAGTCTCTTTGTAGGTCTCTAAGAACTTGCTTTATGAATCTGGGTGCTCCTGTAGTGGGTGCATATATATTTAGGATAGTTAGCTCTTCTTGTTGCATTGATCCCTTTACCATTATATAATGCCTTTCTCTGTCTTTTTTGATCTTTCTGGTTTAAAGTCTGTTTTATCAGTGGCTAGGATTGCAACCCTTGCTTTTTTTTGCTTTCCATTTGCTTGGTAAATCTTCCTCCATCCCTTTATTTTGAGCCTATGTGTGTCTACACACGTGCAATGGGTCTCATGAATATAGCACACCAATGAGTCTTGACTCTTTATCTTATTTGCCAGTCTGTGTCTTTTAATTGGGGCATTTGGTTCCTTTACATTTAAGGTTAATATTGTTATGTGTGAATTTGATCCTGTCATTATGATGCTAGCTGGTCATTCTGCCCATTAGTTAATGCAGTTTCTTCATAGTGTCAATGTATAGTGTACATTTTGATGTGTTTTTACACTGGCTGATACTAGTTTTTCCTTTCCATATTTAGTGCTTCCTTTAGGAGCTCTTGTAAGGCAGGCCTGGTGGTGACAAAATCTCTCAGCATTTGCTTGTCTGTAAAGGATTTTATTTCTACTTAGCTTATGAAGCTTAGTTTGGCTGAATATGAAATTCTGGGTTGAAAGTTCTTTTCTTCAAGGATGTTGAATATTGACCCTCACTCTCTTCTGGCCTGTAGGGTTTCTGCAGAGAGATCCACTGTTAGTCTGATGGGCTTCCCTTTGTGGGTAACTCGACCTTTCTCTCTGACTGCCCTTAACACTTTTTCCTTCATTCAACCTTGGCGAATTTGAAGACTATGTGTCTTGGGGTTACTCTTCTTGAGGAGTATTTCTGTGGTGTTCTATGTATTTCCTGAATATGAACGTTGGCCTGTCTTGCTAGGTTGGGGACATTCTCCTGGGTAATATCCTGAAGTGTGTTTTCTAACTTGGTTCCATTCTCCCCGTCACTTTCAAGTACATCAATCAAACATAGGTTTGGTCTTTTCATATAGTCCCATGTTTCTTGGAGGCTTTGTTCATTCCTTTTCACTCTTTTTTCTCTAATCTTGTCTTCACGCTTTATTTCATTAACTTGATCTTCAATCTCTAATATCCTTTCTTCTGCTTGATCGATTCAGCTATTAATACTTGTGTATGCTTCATGAAGTTCTCGTGCTGTTTTTCAGCTTCATCAGGTCATTTATGTTCTTCTCTACTGGTTATTCTAGTTAGCGTTTCCTGTATCCCTTTATCAAGGTTCTTAGCTTTCTTGCATTAAGTTAGAACATTCTCCTTTAGGTCAGAGAAGTTTGTTATTACCCACTTTCTGAAGCCTGCTTCTGTCAGTTTGTTAAACTCATTCCCCATCTGGTTTTGTTCTCTTGCTGGCGAGGATTTGTGATCGTTTGGAGAAGAGGCATTCTGGTTTGGGGCATTTTCAGTCTTTTTGTGCTCATTTTTCCTCATCTTTGTGAATTTATCGACCTTTGGTCTTTGATGGTGGTGACCTTCAGAAGGGGTTTTTGTGTTGGCATCCTTTTTATTGATATCAATATTATTGCTTTCTGTTTGTTAGTTTTCCTTCTAACAGTCAGGCTTTTCTTCTACAGGTGGCTGATTTTGCTGGAAGTCCACTCCAGACACTTTTGCCTGGGTATCACCAGCAGAGGCTGCAGAACAGCAAAGATTTCTGCCTGCTCACTCCTCTGAAACCTTCATCCCAGAGAGGTGCCTGCCAGATGCCAGCCGGAGCTCTCCTGTATGAGGTGTCTGTCAACCCCTCCTGGGAAGTGTCTCCCAGTTAAGAAGCACAGAGGTTAGAGACCCAATTGAGGAGGTAGTCTGTCCCTTAGAAGAACTGAAGCTTTGTGTTGTGAGATCCGCTGTTCTCTTCAGAGCCAGCAGGCAGGAACATTTAAATCTGCTGAAGCTGTGCCTACAGATTTATTTAAAGAAATTAGTTAAAACAACTGTGGAGGACAGCAAGTCCAAAATCTGCAGGTTGGGCTATCAGACTGAAGATGTAGGAAGAGTTAATGTTGCAGCTTGAGAATGAAGGATGCCCACAGGCAGAATTTCCTCTTTTTGGAGAAGTAAATCTTTTTTGCTTTTATGATCTTTAACTTTTTAAATAAGCCCCACACCAAACAATAGAGGGTAATATGCTTTACTCCAAGTCTATTAATTTAATGCTAATTTTATCTAAAAATATCTTCACAGTAGCATCTAGACTAATGTTTAAACAAATATCTGGGTACCATGGCCTAGCCAAGTTGAGATATAAAATTAACCATCACATCAACCCTTAAGATCAGTGTTATCTCCTCTAATGGTCATATTATTGCCATCAGCCAAGATAACAGAAGAGTAGATTGGTTTTCATTTTTAAAATTATACCTCATAGAATGCACCCTTAATTAAAGAAATGATTTGATAAGAATTAGAAGAAACATTACAGTTTATTCCACTTAAAAGAAAAAAATTAATAATGTGCAAAAGAGAAGTGACTTTCTCCAGGCTATACCGTGTTAAGCCAGAGTTGAAGTCAGTTCTTCTTTGACTTCAATTCTTCAGCTGCCACACACAAACATGGGCCTCTGTTTATGCTCCAACCCTATTTGAATATTGACATTAGTCTTACAAAATACTAAACTAACTCTAATCAATTAATATTAAAACCTTCTGATCTCTTAGTTTTTCTTAAATTATCATTATTTCCCCAAACACAGCTATTCTTGAGCACAAAAAAATAACCTTCATCTCTCAATTTAGAAAAATCCTCCTAGAATCCATCCTCTGGTGAAATTTAACAAAGAATCTTAGGCAGCAGCATGAGTACACCCAGTGAAAATTTCATCAAACTAAGCAAAATAAAAGAAAACCCCTATCAGTCTCCAGCCCTGCCACACTGCTTTTAGGCAACACTTCATTACCTCTCACCTAATTGTTGCCACCAATCACCCATATTTGTGCCAGAGTGATCTTTCTAAAATATAAACTTAACTATGTTGCTCACCTCTTCAAAATCTTATTCAATGGCTTGGTTAGAATATGACCCAGTGTCCTTGTTATCTGGCTCCTTTATTTCTAGCTTTGTCTCTCACAATATATTCAATATTTACCCATGCTCCAGACTTACTTAACTCCAAACATTTTATACTAGTGTTTCTCTTTTATACTCAGTACTCTTCACAATTATTTGAAATTCCAAGTTAAAATAAATATGTTTGAAATGTCAATATAATAGGTTGTTATGTGACTTTAAAATATAATATTTTGACATCTAATATACATAGCTCAGTACCTTCATAATTTACATACCCCCCTCCCAATATATAGTAATTATAGACATAACCACATATACCAGGTTTTAGAGACTAGATGAGCATCCTGTAAACCAAATGTTTAAAAAAAATGTCAAGAATAAGAAGAGAAAAAAAGCCCTGGGCCCAGGGCTCCATACTGACAACTAGGCCACAGTAGCCAAGAGTTTTGCCCTTATGGGTAAAAAGAACTAAAATTGCTCCACAATGGATTCAAGACTAAAGTCAGGCTTCTTGTTTGAAGACAGATTCTAAGATGCCTTTTAATAACATGAGAGAATGCTAAAGCAAACCACTGCTACCTATAGATAGCAGTAGAAGACAAATATAGTTTGACTATGTCCCCACCCAAATCTCATCTTGAATTGTAGTTCTCATAATCTCCACATGTTGTGGGATGGACCAGTTTGGAAATAATTGAAACATGGAGGCAGTTTACCCCAATGCTGCTGTTCGCATGATAGTTAGTGAGTTCTCACGAGATCTGATGCTTTATAAGGGGCTTTTATCTCTTTGCTCAGCACTTCTCCTTCTTGTCATCATATGAAGAAGGACATGTTTACTTCACCTTCCACCATAAGTGTAAGTATCCAGCCATGTGGAATTGTAAGTCAATTAAACCTCTTTCCTTTATAAATTACCCAATCTTGGGCAGTTCTTTATATCAGCTGAGAATAAACAAATACAGTAAATTGGGACATGAAATTTGGGAGGGGCCAGGGGCAGAATGATATGGTTTGGCTCTGTTCCCAGCCAAAATCTAATTTTGAATTGTAATCCAAATTATAATCCCCACATGTTGTTGAAAGGACCTTGTGGGAGGTGAATAGATCATGGAGGCAGTTCCCTCATGCAGGTCTCATGACAGCGAGTGAGCTCTCATGAGATCTGATGGTTTTATAAATGCTATTCTGCCCATCACTCTCACGTCTCTTTCCTGCTGTCATGTGAAGAAGGATGTCTTTGCTTCCCCTTCACCCATGACTGTATGTTTTTTAAGGCTTCCCCAGCCATGCAAAAGTAAGAGTCAATTAAGCCTCTTTCCTTTATAAATTGCCCAGTCTCAGGTATGTCAGTATAGCAGTGCAAAAATGAGCTAATACAGTAAATTGGTACCACAGAGAGTGGGATGCTGCTATACTTGAAATGTGGATGTGACTTTAGAATTGTGTAACAGGCAGACGCTGGCACAGTTTGGAGGGCTCAGAAGAAGACATAAAAATGTGGCAAAATTTTGATCTTCCTAGAGACTTGGAGGGCTCAGAAGACAGGAAGACATGGGAAAGTTTAGAACTTCCTAGAGATTTGTTGAATGATTTTGACCAAAATGCTGATAGTGATATGGACAACGAAGTTCAGGTTAAGGTGGTCTCAGATGCAGATGAGGACTTTGTTGGGAACTGGAGCAAAATGAATTTTACTATGCTTTAGCAAAGAGATGGGACATTTTGTCCCTGTCCTAGAGATCTGTGGAACTTTGAAGTTTACTGAGTTGATTTAGGGTATCCGGCAGAAGAACTTTCTAAGTAGCAAAGTATTCAAGAGGGAGCAGAGCATGAAAGTTTGAAAAATTTGCAGCCTGACTGTGATGGAAAAGAAAAACCCATTTTCTGGGGAGAAATTCAAGCAGCCTCCAGAAATTTGTATAATTAATAAGGAGCTGAATGTTAATCACCAAGACAATGGGGAAAATGTCTCCAGGGCATGTCAGAGACCTTCATGGCATCCCCTCCCTGTAGGCCTGTTTCATTGGCCAGGCCCAGGGCCCCCCTGCTCTGTACAGCCTCAGTACATTGTGCCCTCCATCCCAGCTGCTTTAGCTCTAGCTGTGGCTAAAAGGGGCCATGGTACAGCTTAGGCTGTGACTTCAAAAGGTGCAAGCCCCAAGCCTTCATAGCTTCCATGTGATGTTAGTTCTGTGGGTGCACAGAAGTCAATGAATAATTGAGGTTTGGAACCTCTTCCTAGGTTTTAGAGAATGTATGAAAACACCTGGATGTCCAGGCAGAAGTTTGCTGCAGGGGGGAGCCCTCATGGAGAACCTCTGCTAGGGCAGTGCAGAAGGGAAATGTGGAATTGAAGCCCCCACACAGGGTCCCCATTGAGGCTCTATCTAGTGGATAGATAAATAAAAAGATGGCCACCATCCTCTAGACCCCAGAATGGTACATCTACCAACAGCTTGCACCAACAGCTTGCCTGCAAAAGCTGCAGGCACTCAATACCAGCCCACAAAGGAACTGCCAAGGGCTGTGGGAGCCCACCTCTTACAACAGTATGCCTCATATGTGAGATACAGAGTTAAAGAATATCATATTGGAGCTTCAAGATTTAATGACTTCCCTGCTGTGTTTTGACTTGCATGGGGCTTGTAACCCCTTTGTTTTGGCTAATTTCTCCCATTTGGAATGAGAACATTTACCCAATGCCCATATCTCAATCATACCTTGGATGTAAATAACTTTTCCTTTATTTTACAGGCTCATAGATGGAAGGGACTTGTCTCAGAGGAGACTTTGAACTTGGACTTCTGAGTTAATGCTGGAATGAATTAAGACTTTGGGGACTGTTGGGAGGGCATGATTTTGTTTTGAAATGTGAGGGCATGAGATTTTTGTAGTGGCCAGAGGAAGAATAATATGGTTGGCTCTGTGTCTCCACCCAAATCTCATCTTGAATTATAATCTGAATTATATCTCCAGATGTCAAAAGAGGGTCCTGATGAGAGGTAACTGGGTTATGGGGTCAGTTTTCCCCAAGTTCTTCTTGTGATACTGAGTGAATTTTCAGGAGATCTAATGGTTTTATAAATGGCAGTTTCCTCTTTTCTCTTTATTGCTTGCCTCCAGGTAGGACATGCCTGCTTCCCCTTCTGCTATGATTATAATTTTCCTGAGACCTTCCAAGCCATGCAGAACTGTGAGTCTACCTCTTTTCTTATCTTTTCTTTTTTTTTTTTTTTGAGACAGAGTCTCACTCTATCGCCAGGCTGGAGTGCAGTGGTGTGATCCTAGCTCACTGCAACTTCCATTTTCTGGTTTCTCCTGCCTCAGCCTCCCGAGTAGCTGGGACTACAGGCACGCACCACCACAACTGGCTAATTTTTTGTACTTTTAGTAGAGACAGGGTTTCACCATGTTGGCCAGGATGGTCTCAATCTCTTGACCTCGTGATCCGCCAACCTCGGCCTCCCAAAGTGCTGGGATTACAGGTGTGAGCCAGAGTCTATCTCTTTTCTTTATAAATTATCCAGTCTCGGGCAGTTCTTTATAGCAGTGTGAAAACAGATTAATACAATTCAATATGTGATAAAATGGCTCTTTACCTCTCTGTAGTCTTCCTCCATAAAACCAGTAGCCACTGTATAATCACAGAAGACATCTGATAAGTCCAAAGTAAGAGACATTCTAAAATATACCTAGCCAGCACTCCTCAAAATTATTAAGGTCATCATAAATAAAAGTCTGAGAAATCCTCAGTCTAGAATTGCCTAAGGGGAAACAATGACAAAATAAAATCGGGTCTCCTGGATTAGACCCCCCATGACAGAAAAAGGACATTACAAAAAAAAAAAAAAGAACTAGCGATATCTGGGTAATGTATGGATTTCAGCTAGTTGATAATTAAGTATCAATATTTGTTATTTACAGCAAATGTACTATAGTATGTAAAATAGTAACTACAGGAGAAACTGGGAGTAGTTATACATATAACTTATGTAATATCTTTGCAATTTCTCTGTAAATCTAAAACTATTCTAGGGTGGAAACAACCCAAATGTCCACCAACAGATGAATAGATAAACAAAATGAGGTATATCCAAAGAATGGACTATGATTCAGCCATAAACACAAAGTGAGATACTGATACATGCTACAGCATGGATAAATCTCAAAACAATCATGCTGAGAGAAAGAAGCCAGGTATAAAATTTCTCATATTGTATTCCATTTATGTGAGATTTCAAGAATAGATAAATCCATAATGACAGGACAAAAATCAAATTATTTCCAAAGGCGGGGAAAATAAAAAATGGAAAGTGACTTCTTAATCAGTACAGGAGATTTATAGGGGGTTTTGAAAACATTTTGAAACTAGATAGAGATGATGGTAACATAACATTGTAAATGTACTAAACGCCATCAAATCATCTGCTTTAAAATGGTTCATTTTTTAAATAAGCGTCTGTTCAAATTCTCTGCCCACTTTTTGATGGGGTTGTTTTTTCCTTGTAAATTTGTGTAAGTTCCTTGTAAATTCTGGATATTAGACCTTTGTCAGATGGGTAGATTGCAAAAGTTTTCTCCCATATTTTAGGATGCCTATACAATCTGATGATAGTTTCCTTTCCTGTGCAGAAGCTCTTTAGTTTAATTAGATCCTATTTGTCAATTTTGGCTTTTGTTGTAATTGCTCTTGCCATTTTTGTCATTAACTCTTTGCCCATGCCTATGTCCTGAATGGCATTATGCAGCCAACAAACATGAAGAAAAGCTCAACATCACTGATCATCAGAGAAATGCAAATCAAAACCACAATGAGATACCATCTCACACCACTCATAATGGTGATTATTAAAAAGTCAGGAAACAATAGATGCTGTTGAGCCTACAGAGAAATAAGAACACTTTTACACTGTTGGTAGGAATGTAAATTAGTTCAACCATTGTGGAAGACAGTGTGGCAGTTCCTGAAGGATCTAAAACCAAAAATACCATTTGACCCAGCAACTTCATTACTGGGTACATACCCAAAGAAATATAAATCATAAAGACACATGCACACATATGTTTATTGCAGCACTATGTACAATAGAAAAGACATGGAACCAACCCAAATGCCCATCAATGATATACTTGATAAAGAAAACATGGTAGATATATGCCATGGAATACTATGCAGCCATAAAAAGGAATGAGATCATGTTCTCTGCAGGACATGGATGAAGCTGGAAGCCTTCATCCTCAGCAAACTAACACAAGAAAAGAAAACCAAATAGCCCACATTTTCACTCATAAGTGGAAGTTGAACAATCAGAACACATGGACACAGAGAAGGGAACAACACATACCAGGGCCTGTTGGAGGGTGGGGGGTGAAGGAAGAGAACTTAGAGGATGGATAAATAGGCGCAGCAAACCACCATGGCAAATGTATACCTATGTAACAAACCTGCACATTATGCACATACATCCTATTTTTTTAAGAAGAAATTTTAAAATGGTTAATTTTATGTTACTGAATTTTACTTTAATTTTACTTTTTAAAAGTTTATAAACAAAAGAATCTGAAACTGTTTTAAATGAAAAATTTATTTTTAAAAAGGTTAGCATACATTCTTCTTACCTATTGCAAAAATAATTACAAATATTAGTTATTGTAAAACTCTTAAATAATCTATATAAGAGCTTCAATCTTAAAAATCAGAGAATATGTATAAAGTTATCATAATAGCAAAAGGTCAATGTAGGCAGAGCATCAGAAAATGACTCTGAAATAAGGTCTAATCCAATACATTAAGGAATCGTATTAGAGCCTTGGCTCTTGCCACCACCTAGCTTTGAGACCTTGGTTAGTCTCTTCCCCTTTTGGTACCCAAAATTCTTCTTTTTATCTCTTTCGATTCCTTTCTTAAATTGACACATTGTAATTGTAGATATTTATGTAACACAATTTAATGTTCTGGTAAATATATATGTTGTATAATGTCCAAATCAGGGTATTCAGTATATCCATCACCATACCTCTATGATTTCTTTGTGATGAGAGCACTCGAAAAGCCTCTCCCATAGATATTTTTTATTATATAATGCTTTACTGTTAACCATCACCACCTTACTATACAACGAATACTACAACTTATTCCTCCTATTTAATTGCAACATTGTGCCTCTTGACCAACGTCTCCCGATTCTTCGCTTGTCTCATCCTTTCCCAGTCCCTGGTAACCATCTGTTCATATTACAGTTTTTTAAGGCTGAATGGCATTCCACTGTGTATATATACCGCATTTCTTTTATCCACCCATCTGTTGTTAGATACTTCGGCTATTGTAAATAGTGCTACAATGAACACGCCACTGCAAATATTGCTTTGACATGCCAATTTCATCTCCTTTGGATATAAACACAGTAGTGGGATTGCTAGATCAAATGGTATTCCTATATTAATTTTTTGAGAAATTTCCATGCTGATTTACATAGTGGCTGTATTAATTTCCAATCCCATGAAAAGTGTGTAAGTGTTCCCTTTTCTCCACATCCTCACTAGCACTTGTTTTCTTTTGTCTTTTTGATGACAGGCTTTCTAACTAGAGTAATGTGGTATCTCAGTATAATTTTGATTTGCATTTTCCTGATGATTAGTGATGTTAAATATTTTTTCATGTACCTGTAGGCTATTTGTATGTATTTTTAAGAAATTTCTATTAAGGTTTTTGCTCAATTTTCTAATCCGGTTATTTGCTTTTCATTGTTAAGTTCTTTATATAGTCTGTTTATTAAATTCTTAACAGATATATAGTTTGCAAATGTTCTCTCCCATTCTGTAAGTTATTTTTTCACTTTATTAATTGATTCTCCTCTGAACAAGTTTTTCAGTCTATTTTTGCTTTTGTTTTCTGTAGTTTTGAGGCCTTATTTAAAAAATCCTTGCCCAGCACAACATCATAAAGTATTTCTCCTGTTTTCTTTTAGTACTTTCCTATTATAGTTTCAAGTTTTATACTTAACTTTTTAATCCATTTTGATTTGATTTTTTTGTAAACAGTGAGAGGTAGGAGTCTAGTCACATTCTGCATATGGTTATCTAATTTCCCCTGCTCCATGGATTGTAAAGGTTTTCCCAATGTGTGTTCTTGACACCTTTGTCAAAAATCAGTTGGCTATAGGTGTGTAATTTATTTCTAGATTCTTGCTTCTGTCCCACTGGTCGATGTTAGATTTTATGCCAGTATCATGCTGTGTTAGTTACTACAGCCTTGCAGTGTATTTTGAAGCCAGGTAGTGTGATTCCTCCAACTTCGTTTTCTCTGCTCAGTATTCCTTCACTATCCAAGGAATTGTGCCTTTCCATATAAATTTTAAGATTATTTTTTCACTTGTTCCAGTCTATGATGGCTGACTAGAAGCAGCTAGTGTGCACATCTCTCACATAAAGGAAACAAACTGGTGAAAAAACACTCATTCTTCAAGATGATGGTCTAAGAGATTACACTGGGATTCACTAAGGAAGTGATGGAACACATGGAAAACAGAGAACAGTGAAGCTGGGCAGCTACCCACTTGGAACCAGCATGGAGCTGGGGGCAACGGTGAGTAAGTGAAAGTCCCTAGAGAATCCACACTTCTGCAATGAACCTTTGCAATTCCGGGCACAGGAGAACCTCCCTGACTCCCCTAGGGCCTCCGGATGGACACAGAGACCTGCCTGAAATCTTTCTAGGGACACCACTCAAGTCCATATGAAACAGCTCAGGCCATGGATACCTGAGTAGATGAGCATCAGTTGCTGCAGCCCCAACAAGTGGAGACAGGCTTTTTTGCACATCCTTAGGATAGCGGCCGCAGCAGCAGTGGCCAGAGGAGCGACCAGACTATATACCATGTGACCCCCATGCCCTTGCTGCTTCTTCCCATGCAAGGCTTGCTGGCTTGGGCTCCCAGTGCAGCAGCCCTGTTCTGACCTGAACACTGCAGGCAGTCACAGCTTTGTGTTCCTCTGGGAAGCAGCTATACTGCATAGTGTACAACCCCCTACATCTGCTGCTCCTGACAGCACAAGGCCTTGGGCTCCCAGCACAGCAGCCTCACACCTACCTGAACACTGTGGTAAGTCACAACATGTATTCCTCTGGAGCAAAATTCCCACAGGCAACAGAAAAGGCTGGGCACCTTTACAAGCCCACAACAGAAAAATCCAGCATCACCTGGGTGGGAGGAAAGTGTAAGTATGCCACATACCCCACAGCCACCAGTTTCCATGGCCCCAGTTGCCCCTAGCCCTCCTGAGTGAAAGGTTCACAACACAGCCACACTGCCCATGCCTAAACACAGAGGCCTTCTGAAACCCAAACCCCCATGGCTGTGATAGTCCCTTGGGATCCAATCACATAAACATTCTGCTTGCTCTCACCTGAGAGATCTTCCAGTAAGCATAGGACAAGGCCACCCTCCTGATCACAGCCAGCACCTCAACTCTGGGCTACCCTAACCACAGTCCATTCCTTTCAGGACTCATACATGTGGTCCAGCAGGATGTCTAGGGGCCTGGGAACTGGAGGACTGTCTACCCCATTCCAACTCTGCTGGCACCTGACCATTTCCCCAAGTGCTTGAGGTCAGGCCAACCTAATGAGTCGACACCGCCAACACCAACACCCACTTGCACAGGCCTAAAAATGAAACCACCCTCTTTATGAGAAACAGCAATATTGCCATATCAGAGAACAGAGGAGTCATAAAGTTATCTGATTCAGGCTGAGTGATGAGGTTATGTCTTTAAACCACTCCCATGGAGAGTCACAAAAACTCTCCATGGCTGTCAACGACACTGTGGTCCAGAGACAGACTAACGCAGTATGCATCTGACTAGGAGTCAGAGCCATGGAACAGGGGTGGGATAGGGAAACAGATCAAGTTTGAGTCTATATAGGATGGGGAGCAAGTGCAGCCCACACATCCCCCCACAAAGAACTCAACAAGCTTCAGCAGGAGCTTCTCCCAGTCACCCTTCTCAGGGTTAGTGCCTATGCTCACCATCAGGATATTTGTGGGTAACCCAGAGGCTCCAGAGTTGCTCAGCTGTGTCTCTCCACCCCTGTGGAACAGGAAGCTCAGGGTACCAGACATTCCAAGGCTCAGCCCCTCACCTAAAATAACAGCGTTCACCCACAGTAAACAAAGATCAGAACAAACCCACATGTGTGTTCCACAGATGGCTCTTACCCACAAGTGCCATCTACTGGCCTGTAGGTCAAACCACACAGCCCAATATAAAACCTGCCAACAAATATGCATATGGCTATACAAGCAAAGCCAAAAGACCTTACTCAACAGACCCTACAGTCACACCCCTAGGGAGGAAGAGAAGGGAAAAAAAAAATATATATATATATACATGAATAAAGTGAAAATATCCAATTCACAAGAAAATAATTACAATAATTAGAATTGCTAACCTCTCCAGATAAGGAACCACCATAAGAATTCTAGCACCATGAAAAATCTTAATGTTGTCACACCACCAAAAGATTACACTACCTCTCCAGAAATGGTCTCTAACCAAAATGGAAATTAATAAATGACATAAATGAATTCAAAGCACAGATTACAAGGAAGCTAAACAAGATCCAAAACAATGTTGAAAACACAAAAAACGCTTTGAAAGCAATACAGAAAATGAAAGAAGAGACAACTATCTTGAAAAATCTATCAGAACAATGCAGATTTAAAAACTCACTTCAAGAATTTCAAAATACAATTGAAAGCTTTATCAATATTTGAGACCAAGCAGAAGAAAGAATTTCAAAAATTGAAGCTCAGTCTTTTAAACTAACCCAGAAAAAAATAATTTAAAAAAAGAATTTTAAAAATAAAAAAAAAATCTTTGAGAAATATGGAATTATGTAAAGTGATGACATATATAAATTATTGGCATTCCTGAGGGAGAAGAAGAAAAATTAAACAACTTGGAAAACATATTTGAGAGAATCATTCAAGAAAATGTCCCTAATCTTTTTACAGAGTTAGACAGCCATATAAAAAATATCCAGAGGACATCTGCCAAATATTTTACAAAAAGAACACTGTCAAAGAATAGAGTCACCAGACTGACTACTCAAAGTTCAACATTAAAGCAAAAATCTTAAAGGCAGCTAGACAAAAAGGTAAGAACACGTATTAAGGAAACCCCTTCAGCTAACACAGCTAACAGTGGACATCTCATCAGAAACCTTACAAGCCAGAAGAGATCAGGGACCTATTTTCATCATTTTTAAGAAAAGAAATTCCAACATAGAATTTCATATCCTGCCAAACTAAGCTTATGAAGGAGAAATAAAAGTTTGTATCGACAAAAAATCACTAAGGGAATTCATTATCACTAGACAAGCATTACAAGAGAACCTTAAGGGAGTTCTAAACCTGGAAACAAAAGTGTGATATCTGCTAACACAAAATCATGCTTAAGTACATAGCCAACAACCCCTATTAAGCAACTACTCAATTTAACAAAACTACCAGCTAACAACATGTCAATATTACCTAGAATGAAAATGGTCTGAATACCCCCACTTAAAAGGCAGAGTGGCAAGTTGGATTAAAAAAAAAAAAAAAAACCATCCATCTGCTATCTTCAAGAGACCTAGATAACACATAACTCATAGGCTCTAAGCAAATGACTGAAGAAAGCTATATCATGCAAATAGAAAACAAAAAAGAACAGAGGTCAGGTCATTGTTCTTATATCAAATAAGACAGACTTTAAACCAAAAATAGTTAAAAAAAATACAAAAAGGGCACTATGAGCACTAAGTAATTATAAAGGATTCAATTCAACAAGAAGACTGAACTATACTAAATTTAGAATGCACACAATATTACAGCACTGAGATTCATAAAATAAGTACTTCTAGATCTGTGAAAAGAACTAGACAACCACACCATAATAGTAAGGAACTTCAGCTCCCCACTGAGAGCATTAAGTAGATGATCAAAGAAGAAAACTAGCAAAGACATTCTGGACATAAATTTGACCAATCGTACGTAGTAGACAACTACATAACATTTTGCCAATCAACCAAAAAAATATACATCTTTCTTATCTGAACACAGAATACACTCTAAGATCAACCACATGATTGGGCATAAAGCAAGTCTCAATAACCTACAAAAAATCAACATCATACCAACCATACTTTTGAGCCACAGTGGAATAAAAATAGAAATTAATACCAAGACAATCTCTCAAAACCACATAATTATATGAAAATCAAACAACTTGCTCCTGAAAGACTTTAGGGTAAATAATGAAATTAAGGCAGAAATTTTAAAAATATGTGAAACACATGAAAAAAGAGAAGGAACATATGAATATTTCTGAAATGCAGCAAAATCAGTGTTAAGAGGAATATTTACAGCAATAAACACCTACATCAAGAAGTTAGATGAGTCACAAATGAAAAATCTAGCATTGCATCTAGAGTGACTAGAAAAATAAGAAGAAACTAACCACAATATGAGCAGAATAAAATAAATAACTAAAATCACAGCCGAGTTGAATTTCATTAAGACCCAAAAATCTATACAAATGATCAATAAAACCAAAAGCTGTTTCTTTAAAAGCATAAATAAAATCAATAAACCACTAGCTAGACTAACAAAGAAAAAATAAGAAGATCCAAAGAGCACAATCAGAAATGAAAAAGGTGGCATTACAACTGATCCCAAAGAAATTTTGAAAAAGTCTCTCAGAGACTATCAAAAATATCTCTATGCAAACAAACTAGACAATCATCTATTTTAAAAATGGTAAATTCCTGGGAGCACACAATCTGCAACAACTGAATCATGAAGAAATTGAAACCTTGCAAAGATGAATATCGAGTTCCAAAACTGAATTGGTTAATAAAAATTTTTTAAAACTCTACCAACCAAAAAGAGCCCTAGACTAGACGGATTCACAGCCAAATTCTATCGGATGTCCAAAGAAGAGCTGGTACCAATACTCCTGAAATTATTCCAAAAAATTGAGGAGGAGGGACTCCTTCCTAACTCATTCTACTAAGCCAGCATTACTGTGTCACCAAAATCTGTCAAAGACATAATGAAAACAAGAAAACTGCAGACTAATATGCATGATAAACATAGACACAAAAATCCTTAAAAAAAAAAACTAAATTCAGCTGCACATCATAACATTAATTGGCCATGTTTAAGTAGGCTTTATTCCTGGGATGCAGAGTTGGATCAACATATACATATCAACAAATGTGATTCACCACATAAACAGAATTAAAATCAAAAACCATTTTATCATCTTAACTGATACAGTAAACACTTTTGATAGAATCCAGTATCTTTTTATGATAAAAAATACTCAACAAACTAGGCATCAAAGGAACATACCTCAAAATGATAAGAGCCATCTATGACAAACCCATAGCCAGCATCATACTGAACAGGGAAAGTCTGGAACCATTCCCCTTGAGAACTAGAAGGTGACAAGGATGACCACTCTCAACACTCCTCTTCAACATATTACCGGAAGTCCTAGCCTAGAGCAATAAGGCTTGAGAAAAATTAAAGGTAACCAAATAGAAAAAAAAAAAGTCAAAATATTTCTTTGCTGCTAATGTAATTCTATACCTGGAAAACCCCAAAGATTCCACCAAAAGGCTTCTAGGACTTAAAAACAATATCAGTAGTTTTAGGATAGAAAATCAACATACAAAAATCAGGACCATTTCTATACACCAATAATGTTCAAGCCAAGACCCAAAGAAAGAACACAATCTCATTTACAGTAGGAAAAAAAAAAAAAAAAACCTAGGAGTACATTTAACCAAGGAGGTGAAAGATCTCTGAACAATGCTGAAATAAATCATAGATGACAAAAACAAATGGAACTATATTCCATGCTGAGATACTGGAAGAATCAGAATCTCTAAAATGGTCATAATGCCCAAAGCAAATCAAAGATCTTATCAAACTACCAATGTTATTTGTCACAAAATATCAAACTACCAATGTTATTTGTCACAAAATTAGAAAAAGTACTCTAAAATTCATATGGATCCAAAAAAGATCATGAATAGCCAAGCAATCCTAAGAAGAAGAAGGAAAAAAAAAAAAAAAAAAAAGCCAGAGGCATCACATTACCTGACTTCAAACTATACTACAAGGCTACACTAACCAAAATAGCATGGTAGTGGTAGAAACACAGACACACAGACCAGTGGAATAGAACAGAGAATGCAGAAATAAACCTCTACACCTACAATCATCTAATTTTTGAAAAAGCTGACAAAAACTATGGGGACAGGACTCCCTGTTCAATAAATGGTGCTGGGATAACTGGCTGTCCATATGCAGAAGAATGAAACTGGATCTCTACCTATTACAGTATACAAAAATTAACTCAATATGGATTAAAGATTTAAATGTAAGAACTAAAATTATAAAAAATCTAATAGAAGAAAACCTAAGAAATATCATTCAGAAGATTGGTTTTGGCAAAGAATTCATGACTAATTCATCAAAAGCAATTGCAACAAAAACAAAAATTTACAAGTGGGACCTAATTAAAGAGCTTATGCACACCAGAAAAATGAAACTATCCACAGAGTAAATACACAATCTATAGAATAAAAAAAAATATTTCTAACAGACACAGTGGCTCATGCCTGTAATCCCAGCACTTTGGGAGGCCGAGGCAGGCAGATCGCAAGGTCAGGAGATGAGACCATCCTGACTAACATGGTAAAACCCCATATCTACCAAAAATACAAAAAATTAGAGGGGTGTGATGGCACACACCTGTAATCCCAGCTACTCGGGAGGCTGAGGCAGGAGAATCACTTGAACCTGGGAGACAGAGGTTGCAGTGAGCCAAGATCACACTACTGCACTCCAGCCTGGGTGACAGAGTGAGACTCCATCTCAAAAAAAAAGAAAATGTTTCCAAACTATGCATCCAACAAAGGTCTAATATCTATAAGCCCTAAGGGACTAAACCAAATCAAACAAAAAACAAATAACCTTATTTAAAAAATGGGCTAAGTACTTCAGCAGACAATTCTCAAAAGAAGACAGAGATAATATGGGGAGAAATGCCAGATATAGGTAACGGGGGAATGGAGGCAGCAAACCATATTGCCATGTATGTACCTATGCAACAATCCTGCATGTTCTGCACATGTACCCCAGAACCTGAAGTGCAATTTAAATATATATATATATATATGTGTGTGTATATATATATGTATGTATGTATATATATATATATATATATATATATAGAGAGAGAGAGAGAGAGAGAGAGAGAGGCCAAGAAACATAAAACAATGTTCAGCATCACTAATTATTATAGAAATGCAAATCAAAACCATAGTGAGATATGATCTCACACCAATCAGAATGGCTACTAATAAAAAATCAGAAATTAACAGATATTGGTGCGATTGCAATAAAAAAGAAAGGGAATGTTTATACACTGTTGGTGGGAATGTGAATTAGTCCATTCACTGTAGAAAGCAGTTTTGAGATTTCTCAAACTAAAAAAAGAAAAAAATCCCAGCAAACTCATTACTGGGTATTTAACCAGTGGGAAATAAATCCTACCAAAAAGCTGTGCATTTCTATATGCATCGCAACAATATTCACAGCGACATGAAAATCAACCTAGATGCCCATAATTGGTAAACTGGCTATGGAAAATATGTTATCTATACACCATGTAATACTATGAAGCCATAAAAAAGAAAGAAACTATGCCCTTTGCAACAACACAGATGCTACTGGAAGCTACTATCCTGAGTTAACGCAGGAACAGAAAATCAAATACTGAATGTTTTCACTTATAAGTGGAAGCTAAATATTGAGTACACAGGGGCATAAAGAAGGGAACATTAGACACTGGGAGCTACAGAAGGGGAGAGGTAGTAAGTGAGGCAAGAATTGGAAAACTACCTATTGGGTGCTATACTCACTACCTGGGTAACAGGATCATTTGTATTAGGCCATTTTTGCATCACTATAAAGGAATACCTGAGGCTGGGTAATTTATAAAGAAAAGAGGTTTAACCAACTTGTAGTTCTGCAGATTCTACAGGTAACATGGTGCTGGCATCTGCTCGTCTTTTGGTGAGATCTGAGGGAGTTTTTACCAATGCAGAAGGCAAAGCAGGAACAGACACATCACAAGGGGGCAAGAGCAGGAGAGAAAAGAGGGAGGCCCCAAATTCTTAAACAACCAGATCTTGCATAAACTGAGGGAAATCACTGATCACCAGGGGATGATACTAAGCCATTCATGAAAGATCTGCCCCCAGTGATACAATACTTCCCACTAGGCTCCACCTCCAACATTGGAGGTCAGATTTAAACATGAGATTTGGAGGGGACAAACATCCAAGCTACATAATCATTTGTACCCCAAGCACCATGCAATATACTCATGTAACAAACCTGCACATGTACCCCCTGAATCTAAAAGTTGCAAAATTATGGATGGTTGTTTTTTCTATTTCTGTGAAGAATGTCATTGGTATTTTGATAGGGATTATACTAAATCTGTGTATCAATTTGAGTGTTCCAGTCATTTTTGCAATATTAATTCTTCCAATTTTTGAACGTATCTATTTGTGTGTTCTTCCATTTTTTTCATCAGTTTTATAGTTTTTAGTGCAAATTGAGATATTTCACCTCCTTGATTAATTTTATTCCTAGGTATCATTTTAATTTGTGTGTGTGTGTGTGTGTGTGTGTGTGTGTATCTATAGATATATAGATATATATATAATAAATGGAATTGTTTTCTAATTTCTTTTTTGGATAATTTGCTATAAGCATATAAAAATGCTACTTATTTTTCCATGTTGATTTTGTATCCTATGAATTTACTAAATGCATTTATTAGTTCTATTTTTTTTCATAGACTCTTTAGGATTCTCTCAAATAAGATCGTGTCATCAGCGAATAGGGACAATTTGACTTACTCCTTTCTAATCTGGATGTCTTTTCTTTCTCTGACTGATTACTCTGACTAGGACTTCCAGTACTATGTTAAATAGGAGTGGTAAAAGTAGGCATCCTTGTTTTCTTCCTGATCTTAGAGGAAAATCTTCACTTTTCCCCATTTAGTATGATGCTAGCTGTGGATTTCTCTGTATGGCAATTATTGTGTTGAGGTACATATCTTCTATATCTAATTTGTTGATAGTTTTGGTCATGAAGGAATGTCGAATTTGTCAAATGCTTTTTCTGAATCTACTGACATAATGATATGATTTTTTCTTTATTTTGTCGATGTGGTATATCATATTTATTGATTTGCATATGTTGAACCATCTTGTATCCCCGGGATGATTCCCACTTTATTGTAGCAGGTGTTGTTTTTTAATTTGCTGTTGAATTCAGTTTCCCAGTATCTTTTTGAGAATTTTTGCATCTGTTTTCATCATGAGTATTAAGCTTGTAGTATTCCTTTGTTGTTGTTGTTGTTGTTGTTGTTGTGCTTTTGCCTGGTTTTGGAAACAGGGTAAAGCTGGCCTTTTATTCATTTTTTTATTTTATAATTATGTTTGTTTTATATTTGATATTTATTTCTCTATGACCTGTTTTCTTTGCTTTTTATAAATTGGTATTTAGCAAGGCTTTTATTTTTGCTCTAGGGTCTACCTTTTTACTTACATCTTTAAAAATCTCTACCTGAATTATCCATTTAAAATCATTTTTTAAATTTTTTAAAATTATACTTTAAGTTCTGGGGTACATGTGCAGAATGTGCAGGTTTGTTACATAGGTATACGTGTTGGTTCTGAACCAACCCAAATGTCCGTCAATGATAGACTGGATAAAGAAAATGTGGCACATATATACCATGGAATACTATGCAGCCATAAAAAAGGATGAGTTCATTTCCTTTGCAGGGGCATGGATGAAGCTGGAAATCTTCATTCTTAGCAAAATAACACAAGAACAGAAAACCAAATACCACATGTTCTCACTCATAAGTGGGGGTTGAACAATGAGACAACATGGACACAGGGAGGGGAGCATCACACACAGGTGCCTCTTGTGGGGTGGGGGGCTAGGGGAGGGATAGCATTAGGATAAATACCTAATGTAGATGACAGGTTGATGGGTACAGCAAACCACCATGGCACGTGTATACCTGTGTAACAAACCTGCACATTCTGTACATGTATCCCAGAACTTAAAGTATAATCAAAAATAAGTAAATAAAAAATAAAAAGGCGCTGACAAATGACATGCAGCAGCTCCATGCCATCCCAGAGATGAAAGCCCTACTTCCTCCATAGTCAGGAGAATCTGCAGGTACCAACTGTCAGGCATCAGGTGGTCCATATTGAGGCGTAGAAGACTGCTTCCAAAAGAAGTCAAGCACTTCCAAAAGAAGTCACCGCTGAGCACAGGTGAGCCAAGGGACCAGAAGCAGTGAGAGCAAGTATCTCCCCACTGGGCTTCTCTGTAAGTGCTGACGAGGCCATGTGTCCAGACAAGGAGCGTGCACACAGATGCAGCCACGTACTTTGGGCGAGCATGGCTTATACATATCATCAGGAGCCTATACAGGTGTCTACACAACAGTGCCTGCTAGGAAAAGACCAATGGCTACTCTCCTTTGGGGATACTCATCCAATTTTTCATTCATCTATAGGTATTTTTGAGCCACCTACTGTGTGCCAGATGCTATGCCAGACCCAGAAGACGCTATGGTGAGCAGAACTGAATGGTTCCTGCCTCCAGGTAGGTTTCAATTCCGTGGGTCTGAGAGAAGACTCCCCAAAGCAAGTGAAACAGCAAGGCAATGGCTGCCAGCTAACATACAGGCTGTCAAAGAAATGAGATGCGAAGCAAGCAGTCATGGAAAGCTAGAGTTAACAAAAAATTCACAGGCATAGGCCATGCCCTGGGGTTTGGGGAAATATAAAAAGATGCATGCAGAAGCCAAGACTGAAGAGTACCCGGGATCTGTCGGGCCCCAGACAAGTCACCGACACAGGCGTCCCACCTCCTGCAGCTTATACTCCTTGGGTCAATTGCATCCCCAAGTAGGGGGTTTAGAAATTCTCCTGTGTCACGGGGGGATTCGGCCTGTTACAAACACTTCTTTTTTCTTGTTCTTTTCCTTTCCTCTACATCTAAAAAAGCCCGCCAAGCTCTAGCTGCTCCTGGCTCCTAGCAGATGCACTGCTCATGGCTTCAGGTGGTTCTAAAGCCAGAACAGTGGTAGGGACCTTCATGAATCTGAGCCATCAGCCTCTTTCCACCTGCCCACCCTGGAATTTGCAAAGATTAACTCCTATTAAGCAATTTCCTGTTCTAAAGATTCCCCTCCAGAGGGCTTATTTAAAATACCAAAGGCAATGATAACATAATCTCAGCAATAATAGTTATTTGTTCTCCAATCATCTATTCAAGAACACTTTTTCCATCTCCATGACAATCTCTTGAAATGCTTTCCACAAATTCCTGCTTATCTGGGGGAAGCTGGTGAAAGAACAAAACAATCCTGGTGTGAAATAGGATTTGTAACCACGTAGAGAGCACTACAGATCTTTATAGAGTTGGGGAAATAAAGACGATTTCAAATTCAGCCCTTCCCTCCTTTGCAGTGATTGACACTAGACTTTAGTTGAAAAAAAAAATAAGTTGCAACTGATTAAAACACTAATCTGGATAAGCTTGGCCACAAATAGGAGCTCTGCTGACCCACGGAATCGGAAACTCCAAGGCATGGGGTGGCTCCAGCTTCAGCAGTGGATGGACCCAGCTTGGAAATGGTTTCTGGACTGTGTTCCTCTCTGAACCCTGCCTTGGTCCACCACAAGCTCCCTCTGCAGGGTGTCCCAACGGCCACCTGCAGTCCCATATTCACACTTAGCCAATCACAGCTCCACCAAGGTACAAGAGCACCCCTAGGAACGTCCTTGAGGGAACACCTCAAGGAGAGGGGAGGGGAGGGAAGGGAAGGGAAAAGAGAGGGCGGTCAGCCTGCTTTCATTTTCTGGGGATGTATGAGCTGAAATCTCATGGGCCGTTGTGAACTCCGTAGTCAACATCTATGTCCTCAGTTTCACCAGCATCCACGCTTTGCCAAATCCAATGGTGATGCTCAGTCCTCATCTTGATGGCATCTTAGACGCAGTGATCACTCCCCCTGCCTGCAAGTACTTCCTTCCTTCGCCACTTCACTGGGCTGCGAATGTCGCAAACTCGCGTTTCCTCCTGGTGTGCAGAAGTTGTTCCTTGTCCCCTCCTTGGCTGGGTTCTTCCTTCGTTCCCAAAGCTCCTTGCATTGGAGTTGCTCAGCATTGGTGCGGGAGCCTCTTCTGCCCTCACCCCTTGGTGAGTCTAGCCAGGCTCTTGTTTTAAGCACCACATACGTGCCAACAACATCAACATTTATGTCTCTGGCATAGACTTTTCTCCTGATGCCCAGACTTGTGCATCCAACCACTTACTCACCATCCACACCTGGATGTGGACCAGACATCAGCAACCGAGCTAGCACAACAAGGACTTCCCAATGCTCCTACCCAGTCCTTCTGTACCCACAGCCTTCTCCAGCTTGGCTGATGCCAGCACCATCCTTCTAGTCTCCAATCCCCAAATCCATGGAGTCATCGCTTTGTATCATCCTCTCATGCAATCCGTAGGAAAACCTGTTGCCTCTGCTTTCTGAATATCTCCAGCATCTCACGATTTCGCCCCATCTCCAGCACGTCCAGCTTCATCACAGCCACCGTCATCTGTCTCTCCTGGATTCCTGCAGTGGCCACTGAATTGCTTCTGCTTTTGTTACAGGAAAGGGGTCCCAATCCAGACTCCAAATGAGGGTTCTTGGATCTTGCGCAAGAAAGAATTCAGGGTGAGTCTGTAAAGTGAAAGCAAATTTATTAAGAAAGCAAAGGAATGAAAGAATGGCTACTCCATAGACAGAGCAGCCCCGAGGGCTGCTGGTTGCGCGTTTTTATGGTTATTTCTTAATGATACGCTAAACCATTCCTCCCCTTTTTAGACCATCGAAGGTAACTTCCTGACGTTGCCGCGGCGTTTGTAAACTGTCGTGGCGCTGGTGGGAGTGTAGCAGTGAAAGTGCCCAGGGGTCCCTCTCATCACCATCTTGCTTTTGGTGGGTTTTAGCCGGCTTCTTTACTGCAACCTGTTTTATCAGCAAGGTCTTTATGACCTGGATCTTGTGCCTGTCTCCTGTCTCGTTCTGTGACTGAGAATGCCCAGCCTTCGGGGAATGCAGCCCAGTAGGTCTCAGCCTTATTTTCCCCAGTTCCTATTCAAGATGGAGTTGCTCTGGTTCCAATGCCTCTGACACTTCTGCTCTTGCCCCATAGGGAGCCTCCTCAACATGGCAGTTAGAGGGATCGTTTTCAATCTGGGTGAGGTCATGTCTCTTCTCTGATCCAGATGCTGCAGGGGTTTTCCGTTTCATCCAGAGAGAAAGCCCAAGTCCTCACAGCCTTACCCCTGCATGGCCAGGCCCATTGCCACTGCAGGACTCCTCTCCCAGCCCCACAAGGTCATCCACGGTGCCCTGCAGGCTCCCCATGGTCTTCTCTGCTCTGGCCATCCACCCCTCTGCAGGGAACATTCTTCCACCAGAGTCCCTCAGCTCAAATGGCTTTCAGCTACAGCTGAAACCTCCCCTTCTCAGCAAGGCCTCTGCCGCCCACTCTGTGGGCACTGCAAGCTGCTCCTTCAGCCTCTCCAAGCCCTGCATATATTCTAATATCTTACATCAGTTACTGATCAGGTTTGTCATTTAGTAGTTGTCTCTCTGTGCTGGTGATGGAACATGACTCCTCTAGGACGGGAGACTGGGTCTCTTTTGCTCAGTGATCTATCCCAGCACCTAAAACACCGCCGAACACATCACAGATGCTCTGTAAATATCCACTGAATAAATGCCAGGGAGCCCAAGACTCACCCAGCCCACTCTCTCACAAGCGTGGCAGAAAGGCAGGCTCCTGTGGATATGGACGAACAGTAAATCCTTCTGTGTGTGTCAGGCCCCAAGGGGTACAAAGTTGAACAAGGCATTTTCCGCTCAAGACCCTTGGCTGTGACCACAGCAGGAACCCAGGAGTGAGAAGGAACACCTGGGGAGGCTCAGCTCTGTTTATCACTCCCTATGGATCCTGTTTTCTTAACTCTATGTCTTGACCAATGAAGCCAAAAACAAGACAGGAGCCTTCAGGACAAAGAGGCGGACAAGGGATGGAGCCGACTTAGCTTCATCTCCCGAGTGTTTCCTGCCTCTTCACTCTCAGCTGCACCTGACCTTATGCCCTCACCTGTGTGCCTTCCAAATAGGAAACCATGAGTGAATGCATCTTCCCAAGCCAGGCGGAATGTCTTAAGGACAGAGGCATATTTGGCAACGCAAACTTCTTTTAAATGGCCTCGCAGTCCATTCACTGCAGGCAATGCTCGCACTTGAGGATCACCTGATGGAAGAAATGATATTCACCTGGTTTTCCATCGAAGGCAGAGAGAGTGAAAGGAGACCACCATGGAGCTTTGACGGATGGCAGAGCCAAGGGCTGAGCAATCCAGGGATGCGGACCAGGTGTCCTGGGAGTTAACCAGGAGTGCCCTGCAGAAGGAAGGGTGAGGCCCTGCTTGAATTCCACCCCAGGGACACAGGTGGAGAGCTGTACCTGTGGGTGCTTGTGTGAGTGTTGGAGACCAGAATACACCACCCCAAGTAGGTCTCTTTGGCATTTTGAGCTGTTTTTGAGAGACAGCAGACACTGGGGAAGCTCTGGAAACAGTAGAATGTATCCTGGCCCTGATGCTAAGCCGCCTCCTTAAGGCACCCATTTCCTTGGGTATCTTTATCTACGTATGTGAACTTCTGTTTGTCTCTCCCTTGTTAATTTGCCTTTTGTCACAAAGGCCCCAGCTGAACTCTCCAAAGGGTAAGGGGGAAACTGTTTCTCTTCCCTACAGGAGTGTGCCAGCCACACTGGCCTCATCCAATAGAGCTGTTTGGCTGCAGAAAAGCAAAGCCAGGCCTGGAGCCACCTTCTGTTTCCAACAGCAGCCAAGCTGACCTGCTTGGGCAGGAGCTCCTGGGCTGGGCTGGGCTTGGCTGGGCTGGGGCCGGGGCTGGGCCGGGGCTGGGCTGGGCTGGGCCAGGGCGGGGAGGGGCGGGCTGGGCTGGGCTCTACTAGGAGCCCAAGGAGTCCTCCGGGGGAAGCCACTTGTGCACAATCACTGCGTCTTACAGCCTGCACAGCCATGGCAAATAATGAGACGGGCAGGTTTTGTTCTCCAGCTGTGGATTGACCCATAGGAAGATGTTCTCATAAAAGAATCAAGAACTGAAGAGAAAGGAGAACCTGTGAAGGGCTTCCATGTTTCTTTAAGGTTTCTGATGTTTACAAACACCGAGGTGCCTGAGAAGAGGGGATGAAGCAGGAGATTGTGCCGCTGATCTGAGGTCCACAGTCATCAGCCCTGTCCCAGTGGAACAAGCACAGCTGTGCCTCAAAGGAGGGTTTGTCTAGATCTGCAAGCGCGGATGGAGATCAGGGTTGGGATTTCAAGACGCTAGGGGAGAACTGGAGAATGCCTGCAGTTTCCCTTGTGACATCATAAAAAATACATATAAATATAATATAATAAATATATAAATACAAAATATATAGAAAATATAAAAATATATATTTTATATATATATATTTGGCGGTTTGTTCCCGGCACAGAGCTCCCAAAACCCTTGCAATTTCCTGAGTAGTAGAGGTGCTGGGAGAATCTTTGTTCTAATATTTGATCTTTGAACTCTGACATAGAGTTCCTAAATCCCTTGGAATTTCCTGGGTGACTGGAGCATCTTTTGTTCTAATGAGGTGACTCTTGGAGGCTCCTGGATGGGGGCTGGTCACCTGAAAGACAGAGCTGGGATTACAAGCCTGGAACTTTCAGCCCCACCCACATCCTCCAGGAAGGGGAGAGGGGCTAGAGACTGTGTTAATAATTAATTATGCCTAACTGATGAAACCTCCATAAAAACCCCTGAACGACAGGGCTTAGAGACTTCCTGGGTTTATGAACTCATGGGAGTGTCTGGAGGGTGGTGCTCCCGGAGAGAGCGTCAAAGCTCCACACCCCATTCCTATCCCTTGCCCTGTGGACCTCTTGACTGGGCTGTTTATCCATGTCCTTCATCATATTCTATAATAAACCATAAATGTAAGTAGAGTGTTCCCTGAGCTGTCCTAGCAAAGACTCGGACCTGAGCAGGAGGTTGCATTACCCTGATTCATAGCTGGTCCATCAGAAATAAGGGAGGTAGGGACTTGGGCTTGCCATCTGCAGCGAGGTCAGTCTTGTGGGACCGAGCCCTTCATCTGTGGGGGTCCAGGTAATTCAGGTCATAATTGAAATTAATGTATCCCACACCCAGCTGGTGTCTGGAGAGTTGGGGAATTCGCTGGTGTGAAAAAAACTCCCACATCACATATGGTATCAGATATGAATATTATTTCAGTACAGAGAAGAAAACAGTGTGTTTTTCCTGTCATCTCCCAAACCCTGCAACTGATTTGGAGCTCCTTGGCCTGGGAGCAGCTATGATTACCAGGAAAAAATCAAATGCATGAGACACATAGAGCTAATTCTCAAACCGAGGACTTTGGGACATAAACCAGAGGCTGCTCTGGGTCCCCTAAGTGTATCCCAGCCCTACCAAAGGGCACTTAGGGCTGTCCCTTCCTGTATCAGACCATTCTTGTATTGCTATGAGGAAATACCTGAGACTGGGTAATTTATAAAGAAAAGAGGTTTAGCCAGGTGTGGTGGCTCACACCTGTAATCCCAGAACTTTGGGAGGCAGAGGTGGGTGGATCATCTGAGGTCAGGAGTTTTGATACCAACCTGGCCAACATGGTAAAACCCGGTCTCTACTAAAAATGCAAAAATTGGCCAGGTATGGTGGTGGGTGCCTGTAGTCCCAGCTACTCAGGAGGCTGAGGCAGGAGAATCGCTTGAACCCATAAAATGTGGAGATTGCAGTGAGCTGAGACTGCGCCATTGCACTCCGGCCTGGGTGACAGAGCAAGACTCCATCTAAAAAAAAAAAAAAAAAAAAGAAAGAAAGAAAGAAAAAAGAAAAGAGATTTAGTTGGCTCACAGTTCTACAGGCTGTTCTCAGGGGAGCTGGGGACAAGCTTTGTTATACCTGAAGAGCTCCGTCTCTGCTCGGGCCCCCAAAGGCCAACCTGAAATGCCCCTTGGGATTTTCTAGCACAGCACAGCTTCTTAGGGATGAATTTTACATCACACCCCTTAAATAGCATCATCACGTCTACAGAAGCCTGGTCTCTGAACAAGGAGACCATAGTATAAAAGTACTGAATAACATATGCTATTAGACCACAGATATTTTTCCCTCCCAATGGGGCAATACTCTTATAGTGCTGGCTGCGGAAGCCCAGTTAGGTGTTTGCGCTAATGCTTGGGCCAAAACTTGATCTGTCAGCAGTGCGTGTCCAGGCAGGTTTTTATGCCATATCCACTGCCCATGAAATCCATTAAAATGTCTGAGTCTAACCAGGCGCAGTGGCTCTCACCTGTAATCCCAGCACTTTGGGAGGCCACGGCGGGCAGATTGCTTGAGCCCAGGAGTTTGAGACTGGCCTGGGCAACATGGTAAAACCCCATCTCTACAAAAAATACAAAAAAAAGAAATAGCAGGGATGATGGTTCATGCCTGTAGTCCCAGCTATGTGGAATGCTGAGGTGGGAGGATTGCTACAGCCTGAAAGGGTGAGGCTGCAGTGAGTCAAGATTGCACCGCTAAACTCCAGCCAGGGTGACAGAACAAGACCCGGTCTCAAAGAAAACAAAATAAATTCTGAGTCCAACACCACAATGAAAAGGTGAAGTGGTCATATACAAATTTAATTTAAATATTTTTCTTTTGTAAGAACAGAACAGAGCAAAGCCAGTCTCAAGGCTGGTCTTGGCTTTGGCTCAAATCAGAAAGTCTGAGCATGCTGGTCTGTCCTAGTTTCTTCATGTGGTTTTCCCATCGTATCTGGGGCCTCAATCTGCCCTGGAGCCTAGAGAAGGATAGAGCAGGCGATACAGATGATTACCAAATGGGCTCTAACACCCCTGCCGACAGGCTTTCCAGCAGGGCCTCAAAGCTGCCATTTATCTTACTGGACCTTCCAGGGCTGGCAACGCTCTTCCCCTCCAGGGGCCTTGGCCATGCTGGGGAGATTGCGCTCAGCCTTCATTTCTCTCCAGCCACAGCAAGGGTTTCAATCTCTGGCTTTGACAGCGCTCCGTGGACCAGCCAGTCAATTTCCTTGACTGAGTTTCAGGTGCTGGCGTTTATGCTCTACTCTATAGTTGCATTCCCAAAAGTTGGTTTGATTACTTTTGGAGACTGAATATGTAAGCAAACAATGGGAAGACCATATATAAAAAAAGAACTCAGACCCACAGTGCAGCAGCCAGCCCAGGAAACCACCCTCTACCTATACACCCAGCCCAGGAGGCCATGCTGCCATGAGTCAGATCTGAAGAAGTCAGATCACCATCCCTAGATCAGCTCAGGAAGCCAAACAATAACCCCTGCCACAGCCAGCCCCAAGTGGCCAGGACTTGATTAGCAGCTGACAGCTTCTCTGATTTTTGTCCCCACTTCCAACTCGTATTTTAACCCCATCCCCTGTGATGGTGAGTATTAGGTGGATTTTTGAAGGATGCCTAGATAGATGGTAAAGTATTGTTTGTGGGTGTGTCTGTGAGGGTGTTGCCAGAGGAGACTGACATTTGAGTCAGTGGACTGTGGGAGGCAGACCCACCCTCAGTGTGGGTGAGCACCATAAAATGGGCTGCCCGAGCAGCCAGGATGAAGCAGGTGGAAGAAGGTGGGAGAGGCCGGCTTGCCGAGTCCTCTAGGTGTCATCTTTCTCCCATGGCGGGATGCTTCCTTCCAGTCCTCCTTCCCTTGCACGTCAGACTCCAGGTTCTTCGGCCTTTGGATGCTTGGACTTACACCAGTGGTTTGTCAGGAGCTCTCGGGCCCTTGGCCACAGACTGAAGGTTGTACTGTCAACTTACCTACTTTTGATGTTTGTGGACAAACTGAGCCACTACCGGCCTCTTCTTCCCCAGCGTGCAGATGGCCAATGGTGGGACTTTGCCTTGTGATTGTGTGAGCCAATTATTCCTAATAAATTCCCTTTCCTATATACATAGATCCTATTAGTTCTGTACCTCCGGTGAACCCCCTCCCATCCTGCAAGACACCTGTTTCTGGTCAGCCACCTCTAGCACACCAGGCCAACAGCTGAGCGTCCCCTCTCCATACTGAAGCTTTCCACTCCCCTGCCTTTGAGTCACTGTGAACACAAGCAGAGGAAGCCCTTGCTACAGCAAGCTCCAAATAATCAGCTTCCACTTTTCTCATTTGGCTGACCTTCGTTTATTTCCACATCTTTCAACTGGGCTTCACCATCCATCAGACAGAGGGCAAAATGCAAACAGAAGCAACTGTGAGCAGAAACGGATCCAACGTTCTCTGGCCATTTCTGACTCTCACGCTGAGTGGCAACATCTTACTAAGCTTCACCGAGAGACCAGCTCCAGAGATCACCAACCCTGGACTTTTTCAAAGCCAGTGATTGTCCCTTCTGCGGGTAAAGGGCACGGCACAAAAACCAGGCACGAAATTAGTGAACCTCACAGCAGCAGTGAGGAAGGCAGTCCACGGGGCTCTGGGTTGGCTTCTTCCAAAGGAGGTTACGGTCATTATCCCATTTTGAAAATTACCCTTGAGCCTTTTATCCTTTGTCTTTCTAAGTAAAAGTCCTTGATCCCAGTCTGCCTCGAGAGCCCGTGTTCTGGGAGAAAACATCAGGAAGTGTTGCACAGGAATGCAAAAGGGAAGCATGAGGTAATACCCAGCTTTGGCATTCGAAATAGAATTGGGTGGCAAGACAAAAACAGCTATTTTTTAAGAAAAGTGTATACATTTCTTTATTTTCCATATTTAGCCTATCCGAAGGCACTCCGTGATTATCCCTCCGTGAAACAACAGAGCCTTGTGGTAGGAGGAAGTCATGTTGGTAACTGACGTAAGCAAAGGGCGAGGACAGTCAGTGGTTATCCCAAGGGCAAGGGAAAGGCAAGGAGAGGTGGATTTGATCAGAGCAGGTAGAAGCGGTGCCTCATGCTTCTCCTGTCCAGCTCAGAGAAGGTCGAGGGAATTGCAGAAGTAAGACTAACACCAAAGGCAACAGGGGCTCTGGTCTCTGTTCCCCACTGAAGACCCCGGAAAGAGACTAAATCTCAGGCCTGCCCACCTGCACCACTGAGGCATGACCCCATCCACTAGGTGGTCTCACTGTCAGGTGGAGGGCATGTGATATGGTTTGGCTGTGTCCCCACCCAATTGTCATCTTGAATTGTAGCTCCCAAATTTCCAACTGTCATGGAAGGGACCTGGTGGGAGGTAATCAAATCATGGGGGTGGGTCTTTCCTGTGCTGTGCTTGTGACAGTGAATAAGTTTCATGAGATCTGATTTTTTTTTTTTTTTGACAGAGCTCTGTTTCCCAGGCTGGAGTGCAGCAGTGCGATCTCAGCTCACTACAACCTCTGCCTCCTGGGTTCAAGCAATTCTCCTGCCTCAGCCTCCCCAGTAGCTGAGATCACAGGCATGCACCACCACACCCAGCTAATTTTTGAATTTTTAGTAGAGACGGAGTTTCTCCATGTCGGCCAGGCTGGTCTTGAACTCCTGACCACAAGTGATCCACCGACCTCGTTCTCCCAAAGTGCTGGGATTACAGGCGTGAGCCACCGCACCTGGCTGATACAATGGTTTTATAAAGAGGAGTTCCCCTGCACAAGCTCTCTCTTGCCTGCCTCCATGTAAGACGTCTCTTGCTCTTCTGCCACAATTGGGAGGCTTCCCCAGACATGCTGAACTGTGCGTCCGTTAAACCTCTTTCCTTTATAAATCACCCAGTCTCAGATGTGTCTTTATTAGCAGTGTGAGAACAGACTAATACAGCATGGGATCCAGTCGTGTCTGGGAGTCTGTTCATGTCCAGTGTGAGTTAGAGGGACCTGGCACAAGAGGCAAGAAGCAGGGAGGGCTGTCCGGTCAGCAGAGGATCAGACTGGAGGCCAGGACCACAGTCCACCCTCAAAGGGTGTGCAGTGGCTCCCACAGCCCAGGAGAGGCTGAGAAGCTAGAAGGGGCCAGCAGAGAGAGCCCTGAGTCCCCCAGACAGACTGGGGCCTCAGAGATCAGCTGAGAACACATTAGCCAGCCAGACACCAGCAGAGACACAGGACCCTGTACCTATGGACCTCTCTCTGCTGGCCATCAGGGAGCACAGCAAGATGGCAGAGTGACCATCTCCTGGCAAATCTATAATTGCCTGACAGGTTCTTCCTGCCCTGCTGCACAGACAAAAACCAGTTTGCTGAGACTGTGGTGTTGCAGTAAAGAAAGTGTTTAATGAACGCTAGGATAGCCACACAGAAGACAGGGTGGTTACTCAAATTAGTCTCCCTGCAGACTTGGAGGTTAGAGTTTTTCAAGGTGGGCAGGAGACTAGGGAATGGGTGCTGCTGGTTTGGGGATTGGTCGGGGATGCCATGGACGGTGGAAAATGGTCTTCTTGTGCAGAGTGGGGCCACAGCACCAGCTGAATTATCAGTCATGAGTCTGGGTGGGGTCAGTAGGTCATCAGAATGCAAAAGTGTGGAAAACTTCTCAAAAGACCAATCGGCTTCTATAATCATAGTATTTTCTATTGAGTAAGTCACAGATAGGAGCAATTAGGGAAGTCACAAATCTTGTGACCTCTGGCCACATGTCTCCTGAGTAGTAAGGGATTATGGAAACCATGCCTACATGTTAGGAGAATTCAGGATCCTCCCATAGTCCTAATCTTGTAACTTTTCATTAGTCTCGCAAAGGCAGTTTCAGCCCCCGAACAAGGAGGGGATCAGTTTTAGAGAGGAACTATTGTCATCCTTGCTTCAAAGTTAAACCATAAACCAAATTCCTGCCATGGTTAGCTTGGCCTATGCCCAGGACTGAGTGAGGACAGAAAGCTTGGGAGGCTAGAAGCAAGACAGAGTCAGCCAGGCCAGATTTCTCTCACTGTCATCATCTTTACAAAGGCAGTTTCCAATCTAAGAGCATGCGTGTTCCAGTTACCGGGTTACCCTGGGCTTTCAGATCAGCTGGGAAATCCCCACCTTTCTCACCCAAGTAACAGGTGAGTGAGAGCCTGGGAAGAAACCCAGCCAGCTCCATAAAGGGATCACCTCGTCTCTACACATCTCAGCTTGCTGGGAGTTACCTCTGTGAGCTCATTACATCACCATTATGTTCCTCAGGACCATCTGCCCGATACAGAGGCCGCAAGTCAGGAGAGGCTGTGTCAAGGAGATCATTCAGTGACCTTCATCGTGAGCCTGACCCTGACAGGGACTGGGAACACGGCAGTGAGCACAGCATCATTGAGCATAGCATGATTACGTGGATGCTTCATGCTAATGGAGGGAGGCAGATGACGGCACGTGAACAACCACATAAATAGCATTTCCTGTCATAGGGCAAGAGACTTCAAAACTGGGTGAAAAAACTTAGAAGAGCAATCATTGAAACAGGATTGATGAAGTCCTTAGGGATGATCAGAAATGCCATGGGAATGGAACATTCAGAGATGCTTGATGTGCAAGTTTCTTCTCTTAGAGACCCGGTAATCTAACTGGTGAACAAATAGTATGTGTGCATGCACACACACACACACAAAACCATGTGTGAACACGTGCACATACTTTTACATGCACACACCCCAACATACATGCATACACCCCAACATACACGTATACACACAGGTGCATATACATGTGTATGTTTATAAAGTGAACTTGGAATCAGAGCCTGGGCCAGTGAGTGCCAAGCAGCAGACCTGTCTCTCTGCATTGACAGATTCTGATTGGTGATTGACACTTAGATACACAAGCATTGAATACACGATGCACATGCATACACATGTATACACATACACATGCAAGTGCATATGTACACATGCATGCACATAAGATCACACAACTACACATGTATACACACTCATGCAAACATGCAAGTACACATGAATATATATACAGACATGTTCATAATCCACATGCATGTGCACAAATATATACATATACACATAAGCATGCACTCAGGGCATATGAACATACACATATGCCTGTACCCCACACATGAATACTGATGCAAATACATACAAATATACATGTACACGGCACACACACATACACAAATAACTACAAATTCACATGGACACACACACACACAGACATGATATTTTCATTGCAAATAAAGGGAGATCTATATTTAGCTCCTGGATCATGACAT
>CAUYLG010043943.1:0-37478 GCA_963573385.1 Cacajao melanocephalus
TGTAATGTGATACTGAGAAAAATGTATGTTTTGTGGATTTGGGGTGGAGAGTTCTGTAAATATTTGTTAAGTTTACTTGTTCCAGGTCTGAGTTCAAGTCCTGGATATCCTTGTTAATTTTCTATCTGGTTGATCTGTCGAATATTGACAGTGTAATGTTAAAGTCTCCCACTATTATTGTGTGGGAGTCTAAGTCTCTTTGTAAGTCATTAAGAACTTGCCTTATGTATCTGGGTGCGCCTGTATTGGGTACATATATATTTAGGATCGTTAGCACTTCTTGTTGCATTGATCCTTTCACTACCATGCAATGTTCCTCTTTGTGTCTTTTGGTCTTTGTTGCTTTAAAGTCTCAACATGCTCTTCCCTTCTTAGCTTACCCCATCTTCCATGTACTCCGTCTCTAGATGACTAGGGCCCTCAAACCATCTCTTGTTCCTTACCCTCCCAGTACCATTACATGTTAAAAAGCCTGCAGTAAGTTCAGTTGCACTAAGTTCCAAATAATAATGTCTCTTGTTTGATTCTTCCCTAAGTGGTGGGCATTTGCTATGATTATATATATATGTGTGTGTGTGTGTGTGTGTGTGTGTGTGTGTGTGTGAGAAATATATATGAAGTACATATATGAAATATATATGAAATGTATATATGAAATATATATATTCGAGAGACAAGGTCTTGCTCTGTCACTGAGGCTGGAGTGCAGTAGCACAAATCGTGGCTCAATCCCTGTGTGCTTCAGTCAAACTACTTTAACTGCCGCACTGCAGCCTCAGACTCCTGGGCTCAAGCACTGTTTTGCTGGGATAACTTTAGTGGAATTCCAAGTGGTGGATACTGGCTGGAGATTTTTCGTGTAGTCTTTGGGGATTCTTCAAAACATAGCAGTAGTTGACTCCCTTTACATAAGTTCAGACCAGCCTGAGTCTTAGCAAACTGCTTTACAAGGCGTTTTCATCTCTTTTGGGGTTACCTTTTCCTGTGGGTATATACTTCTGATTTTACAAGGTAAATTAGTGAGAAAATGAGACTCATTTCACAACAATTGTTCTTCACTTAGTTCTATATGCTTCACGTAGCAAAACAAGAGGAAGCCTGTATGTGGGATATTGGAAAGACAAGAGTTAATTAAAACAACAACCACCCTCTGTCCTTTCATTTACCAAGTTAAGACTTGTCATTATCTGGGCTGGGTGCAGTGCTCATGCCTGTAACCCCTGCACTTTGGGAGGCTGTTATGGGCGGATCACCTGAGGTGAGGAGTTCGAGACCAGCTAGACCAACATGGTGAAGCCCTGTCTCTAGTAAAAATACAAAAATCAGCTGGGCATAGTGGCAGGTACCTGTAATCCCAGCTACTCTGGAGGCTGAGGCATGAGAACCGCTTGAACCCAGGAGGCAGAGGTTGCAGTGAGCCAAGATTGTGCCACTGCACTCCAGCCTAGATGACAGAGTGAGACTCCATCTTAAAAAAGAAAATAAAAAGGACTTGTCATTATCTAAAACAGATCTTACAATGAGGTTCGTTAAGTGAATACCTCTAAGATGATGTGTAATTTAAAAGGATTGGGGAGTTTTTTCTATGTTTTCTAAAATTTTACAACTAAAGATCTAGTCTTTTGGAATAATAGACTTTTAAAGGTTTTTAAAAAATAACCCTTGAAGAAAAACATACTATGTCATTTCATGATTTATACCTATCTTATTGAAAAATATTCAGCTTGCTTTCTTAGAATTTGGCTTGATGGGATTTGCTGTCTCATTTTTTATTTTTTACCTCTTTTGTCTGTTGGCTTTTTGCTGATGTCCTTAAATCTATCCTCCAGGCCTGGTGCGGTGGCTCACGCCTGTAATCCCAGCCCTTTGGGACGCCAAGACAGGCGGATCACCTGAGGTCAGGAGTTTAAGACCAGCTTGGCCAACATGGTGAAACCCCATCTCTACAAAAATATTGTAAAAAATTTAGCTGGCCATGATGGCAGATCCCTGTAATCCCAGCTGCTGGGGAGGCTGAGGCGGGCGAATCGCTTGAACCTGAGAGACGAAGGTTGCAGTAAGCCGAGATGGCGCCACTGCACTCCAGCCTGGCGCCTGGCGCCAGGCGCCATAGAGAGACTCTGTCAAAAAAAAAAAAAAAAAGAAATAGAAAAACAAAAAAACCTCCAGATCACTAATAAATATTCTCTTCAGCTGGATTTGTTGTTTAATCTGTCCATTTGGTATTTAGTCCTTCCATTGAATTTTTAATTTCAGTGACAATGTTTTTCATTTCTAGTAGTTGTAGTTGACTTTTTCAAATTTGCCAGTTTTTGTGTATACATTTGTTTTCTTTCAGTATTGTTTCTATTGTTTTTGATCTCTCTAATCATTTTAATGCAGTTTTTAGTAATCTGTTTTAAAATTGTTCTATTTTCTGCTGTCCTCTAAGTGCTAATTCTCTTTGTTGTGTCTATACGACAAAGATTAGATGTAGAGTTAATCTTCAACTGGAAGTCTTGTTTGTTTTGCTACGACAGTCTTGTGTGTCTAGGATTAAGAAAACATCACTTCAGAGTATTTTTCATTTACTTCAGGTGAGGCCATGGGAATTTTCCTGGTTTGGGATCAGTTTTATGGTTAATGTCTTGGGTGGAGTTTTCTTGACCACTGGACTAGTATAAACAGATCTTAAAGCCTTTCTCACAGTACATAGTTGAAGTTTTGATTTCTCAAGGACTCCAGAGAAGTGCCAAGCTTTCTTGCTACTTTCTGGTCTAGTGGACAACAGATATTTTTCAGGCGTTTGGAACCCGTGTAATGGTCCCAGTTTTATGCTGGGATCTGGGTTTCAACACTCTACTTGTGGAACTTAAAATCCTAGCTCCCAGCCCCTTGAACCTAAATTTCTGTCTGTTTCCCCTTGAAGCACTGAGATTGTCCTTTCTTTTGAGCTCAGTTGTGAATAAAACTTTTTTTTTTTTTGAGGTGGAGTGTCCCCTCTGTTGCCTAGACTGGAGTGCAGTGATGCGATCTCAGCTCACTGCATCTTCCACCTCCTGGGTTCAAGTGATTCTCATGCCTCAACCACCTGAGTAGCTGGGATTACAGGTGCAGCCACCACACCCAACCAAATTTTGTGTTTTTAATAAAGACAGGGTTTCACCATGTTGGCCAGGCTGGTCTTGAACTCCTGTCCTTGAGTGATCTGCCCATCTTGGCCTCCCAATGTGCTGGGATTATAGATGTGAACCACCACGTCTGGCCAAATAAAACTCCTGAGCTGACATTTTGTCTGCATTTCTGGGTGTTTGTAGCAGGAGAGAGTGTCTGTGTCACCTCAGTCTATTACGTCACTTTACATTTCAGCTACATAAGATTTGCATTGAGGGATTTTGTTGGAGTTTTCAGGTGGAGGAAAGAATGTTGTGGAATACAGACCACTGTCCAGGAAAGTCAGGCTTGGGCACCCGGGGGAGCTGACAGGCTCTAGGGGAGGGAGACAAAGGGCAGTGCCCTTTTCGGTGGGGAATGGAGAGGAAAAGTAGGAGAAAGCACAGAGACCGAATCTGGGAGGTGGCAGAGACCACCGCATGCTCTTGCCCAAGGATGCCCTCCAGATGCAGAATTTGTTTTTCTCATTGAACACGGTGACATTTACCTGACCAGATTAAATGAAGGAGAGTCTTAGGCCTCAGAGGCAGCTGTGTGAGCCTCCTTCGTGGTTGAAAGGTCAGGGCCGTTTCTACCCATCTCAGGTAATTTTACAGTGGGTAAGTTTCCTGCCCTTTTCCCACCATCCGTGATTTAGTTTTAAATGAATCACAGACTTTCTTTGAAGAAAAATCCTTTGATTAGGCTTCTTGGTTCCACGTCATTTTATAGTCATATTTTTATTTGAACTCTTAGAAGCAAATTTAGAAGGCCACCATTTCTTCACTTTCTTTAGAGATGTTAGGAGCAGAAGCAGAGTTTCAATTGTGAGTCGCCGCATAGTCTGTTTATTCTGAAGTCTTCTGGATTTTACCTTCTGGATTGAGAATTTTCTGTTTATGGCACCTGTTTGCTTCTAATAGAGAAACTGCTTGTCTGTTGAGTGATCTTTTGGGTGGTAGTGTGTCTAGGGGTCAGGAGGTGAGTAGTCTTTAGCTGACTGCTGCTTAATTAACCTTATTAATGTGCATTGAAGATCGAAGTTCTGCAATGAAAAACAGGCACTGGGATTAGTGGGAAATATTAATCAAAATCATGAAGCAAATCAGATGGTAAAGGGACATAATGAGTTGTTTCTATGTACCCTCATATTCGTTCATTTCTCTCCCTGTCTCTCTCCTCATCTCTCTTCCCTGATCACTCAACCTCCCATTCTCATTCCTGTGGTTTGGGGCTCCCTCTGTCTGTATCTGATCCCAAAGGCCAGAACCACACTAAGCTCAGAGTATGGGGGTCCTGCCCCATAGGATTTCCAAAGCTTGGCACAATCAGCCGCATAGCCAGGGACAGTTTAATTCAGCTTGTGGCCACAGGTCATGCCTGGGCCTTTCTTCCAAAGTAGCCCCTCAGCTCCATGTGAGCTGCCATCTGAGGCAATAGGTAAGAGGGGTTTTGTTATTCTATTAACAATGATAACCATAATAACAATAACAATAGCCAACACTCATAAGATGGCATGTGTTCTTCCAAGCGTTTTAAACATATTAAATCATTGAGTCCTAATGACCGCATGAGGTAAGTCTCTTTTTAGCCTCATCTTCCAAATGAGGCACAGAGAGATGTGGTAAGTTACCCAGAATCACATGGTGAGCAGGTAGCAGAGCCCGCATTAAGCGTGCTGTGTGTGAGTGTCCAGAGGTGCACAGCCTCACGCGTGGCCTGGCTTTGGCATCCATCCACATGGGGTAAGACTCTGCTACCTGCAGGTCAGGGGTTTCCTGCGTCTTTACCTTTCACCAGACGACATGCTTCTGAGCCCAGGGTTTCAGCTCTGTTCATCATTTCGTTTCTCTGTTCTCCGTTTGATTACTGAGAGGTTTAGCTGGTTTCTGAGTCTGGCAGTGTCCTTTAAATTGTTCTCTTCTGTTTTGTGTCTCCCTGCTATGTGTCTGAACAGAGGAGACACCTCAGAGGCTGGACTCCCAAGCTGTCTTGACTGGCAGTCTCCAGTGCCTTCTCAGGGGAATATATTCATTCCTTTTCCCTTTGTTCATGTCTTGTTTTCTTTCTTTCTTTCTTTTTTTTTGAGATAAGGTCTTCTTCTGTCACCCAGACTGGAGTGTATTGGCACAATCTCGGCTTACTGCAACTTCGCCTCTTGGGTTCAAGCAACTCTTCTGCCCCAGCCTCCCGAATAGCTGGGATTACAGGTGCACGCCACCACACCTGGCTAATTTTTGTATTTTTAGTAGAGACAAGGTTTTGCTATGTTGGCCAGGCTGGTGTCGAACTCCTAGCCTGAAGTGATCCACCTGCCCCGGCGTCCCTAGGGGCTAGAATTACAGGTGTGAGCCATCATGCCCAGCCACATTTCTTCCTGTCTTCATTCAGCATTTATTGACTACTGGCCTACACCTGTGCTCTGTGACAGGTGGACAAAGCACAGTGTCTGTCCTTGGGAAGCTCACAGTCTCCTGTGAAAAATTAGATATGGGCATCTGTGATGTGGTAGATACTCTCACAGAGGCTGGAGGTGAATGGCGTGGGAGAACAGGGAGAGGTTGGGGAAGACTTCACAGAGAAGGTGGCTTTTGAGTGAATGCTGAAATAAACCTTCTCCAGGTAGATGGAGGAAAGATGTTTCAGGCAGGGAACCTGCATACACCTAGGCTGGAGGAACAAGCAGGCGTAGTGAGTGGAGGGCTGGCCAGCCAGTGCAGGTGCTGGGCTGAAACGGCAGAGGCTGTCCAAGGTAGCCCAACATCGAGCTCAAAGGACCCTGATGACCTAAGGAGATTGGATTTTACTTGTTAGATAGTGCAGGTGCCCCTAAATAATAACAAACAATTAGTTTACTATTTGGATGTTTTATTATTGCTATTTTTTGAGAGAGGGTCTCACTCTGTCACATAGGCTGGAGTGCAGTGGTGCAGTCATAGCTCACGGCAGCCTTGACCTCCTGGTTCAAGCGATCCTTCTGCCTCTGCCTCCCAGGAAAGACAAGGTCATTGTTTTTCCTTTATGTACTTATCTAAGTGAATAGTACACTGTGCATAGCTGTAATAGTACACTGTGCACTCTGTATCTAACCCCACGTGGTCTATATCTACCACCTAGGTCATGAGCTTTAGAAGGCAAAGGTGGTGCATGCCTCTACTCCCGGGTAGCTGGGACTGCAGGCATGCACCACCACACCAGGCTAATAAAAAAAAAATTTGTAAAGATGGGGTCTTACTATGTTGCCTATGCTGGTCTCAAACTCCTGGGCTCAAGCAGTCTTCCCACTTCAGCCTCCCGAAGTGCTAGAGTTAAAGGTGTGAGCCACAACACCTCGCCTGATTTCTTTTTGAGAAAATTGTATTTTCCATTTGAAAAGCCACTAAAATATGAAGTATATTCATATATTCTATTCATATATTCTACTGTCTTCAGGGATAAACAATTAAAATATGGAAAGACATAAACCATCACAGGTTTCAAGGACTTTGGGGAAGGTGGCTTATCTAAATAAGTTCTTTTGAGATTACTCTCTAAATGCTTTATGAGTCTTTAACAACTCTGCCAAAAGCCATTCAAATATTCTCTCTAGTGAACTTTCCATGAATATGGAAAACGTTTTTTTTTTTCAACTTAGAGTTTTCTGTAGTTGGAGATTATTTTAGAAATGATCTTAAAATGCTAGAGGATATATGTATTTAAAAAATTAGTCACTATTTTTTCTTCAAATATTTTAATTTTTAGTTCTTTGTTAAAACCTTCCTGTAAAAATACTAAGAAAACAAGTGATTGGACCTTTTATTCTGGCACGCAAAAGAGACTTAATCTTGAAACATAGTCAGGTTTTAGGAGTGCATGATTACATGAAATAGTCGATGTAAAATGTCCTCTGCTCCTGGAGGCTCCATGGAGAAAATGCAGCATTGGAAAAGTCTAAGACTCAGCATTCTTTCTAGCCTTTTTGGTCACAGTTTTGAAAAGGCCTGTAGAGAACTACAGAGTAAAACACAAAGGCCATTGTTTTTTCTTTATCTGCTTATCTAGGCTAATAGTACACTGTGCATAGCTATAATGAAGCTCCATATCTAACCCCACAAGGCTTGAGCTTTGTAAGCTAAAGGTAAAACTTCCGCCTGTACTCTACTGCAGGGAATGGCACATTCTTGACTCCTACATCCGGCAAAACATGACTTTACCCAAGGAAGTCTGTACAAATTACCTCCATTGTTCCTGGTTGCCTTGATATCAATACCAGGTACTTTGTGAACAGACATTCTGACTTTACACAAATAGTTGTGCACAAGCCAGGAGCCCATTATCTTGTTGTAATATTCAATTTTCTTCCATTCTTTTAATTGAAATGCAGTTTCCCCCACTGCTTTTGGGCAATACAAGTGTTCTGATAGCGTAAACTCTCAGTGGTCTAAGGGACTGATTCGCTGTCTTACCCAGCTTTATCTGTTATTTCTCTGTCTGTGCTCCCTCTTGTTTCTGCCCACAGCATGATGCTATTAAATGTGTACTATCAATCCAGCCTGTGATGACAGAGCACTGATTAGCCCTTTTGGATTACTTTGATTTTGAAATTGACTAGTCCCCTAGTCTGTAAATCATTTATTCCAAAATGCCTGGTAATCAAAATAATAACATTAAAGATCTTCTACCACCTAGGCCCACAAAGTATATTAACTGATGGAAATAGCTTTGAAAAGCAATATGGCTGAATAGACCTATTCTTACCTTGTTGACCAAATAGTTTTGTAAAAGTCTACCAGTTTCAATTTTAGTTTAAAAACACCACGGAAAGAACTCTGCAGTTCAATTAGCGGGAGATAAATTTCATGATGCTTGTAATCAGAAAAACGGGAATAAACTCAATGGTCAGTTACTACTCCATCCTCTTCCTATTTTCTGATGTACCTCTCTAAAGCCACTGAGGATTCAAGGATGATAATTAATTTTTAGGGTAAATTAAACTAAATAATCTAAGAAATAATCTAAGTAATCTAAGTAATCAACAAATAATCAGGGCTGATTTTCAGCTAGTACCTCTTGGTAGAGTCAATAGCCATACTAGTTGTTTATGATTTTCTAATTGGTCAATCTCAGTGTTTGTTGGTTCTAAAATATTTTTACTTTTAACCTCGCAGATAATGCTAGACGTGATTTTTGTGTGTTTTCTAACTATATTACATTGCCTGCCTCCTTGTTGATTCTTAGTTGAGCAAATGGAAACACGTCATCTCTTTTATCTCTGTACATCTCACACCAGCTTGGATTGGTGTGATATTCTCCAAGTTGTATTGAATAGAATAATCTTATTGTATGTATGTTTTCTTCGAAGTGATTTTCAGTATTGAAAAAGATAATTTACAGAATTGAAGAGTGTCAAAAACCAGATCAAAGGCAGAGACCTCGAAAATTGGAATGAGGGATACAGACATCCACAAAATTCTTTTTGCATTGCCCTGCTCTGCTTCTTCTAGACCCTTGGCTTCATTCTGCCTTATTTATATAAGCTTCCCTCATTTGAGGGGAACATAGCTATAGGCAGATCCTGGATTATTTCCTTTTAGCCTGGGAACATGTGAATAAAGAGAACTTTTCCCTTTTAGCTTTAGGTTGAAAAAAATCACAGGAAAGGATTCTGATTGGCCCAGATTAACATATGTGACCACCCCTGGACCTAATGTGGCATGGAAGTGATTCCTGAGTAGCTGGGTCACGTGGCTGCCTCCGTGTTATAGGGGCAGTGCTTGTTACCAGAAGAAAGAGAATTGGCTATGAGCCAGTCATCTATCCCGATTTGTGCCTGTCGCAGAGTGAATAAGACATATACAATAAAATAAGAAGAGACTCTGATCTAGGTGGTCCACCTTTGTTGGAAAATAAGATAATGGTACCAGGAAGAAGTGTGTGTCTATTAGGACCTTGAGTCCAGCAGGAGAAGGATGGTATCCTGTCCTTCTTCCTTTTGGTCCAAAGAGAATGCCACGCCTCGTGTTCTTCCTCTGGGTTGATGCTGAAGTTGTCCTTGCCTCCACTGCGCTTTCACATGTACTCCAACAATGTGTTACAAATTCACCTCCCTGACCGGACTGTGAGGTGCTTGAGAGCTAGGACTGTGCCTTATTTGTGTTTGAAAATACTCTTGTTATGATATGAATGCTTGGCACTGAATGACAATATCATTAGATTATGCATGTCATGTACTCTAGCATTGCACAACAAAGCTTTTAAAGCTCCTAAACTCTCCTATAGCAGGCTGAGTTTCTTGCACACCTTCAGCAGCTCATGTTCTCACAGGACAGCCCTTTCTGTTGCTCTGAAAATGAACCAGCCCCTTCTTGTGTTGCTTTATAATGTATTCCCTATAATCTTCACCCTGTGCTCCTGATGGGGCTATCTGCAGAACTGTGTGGAGAACACGTCTCTTCCATTTGATAACCCTTTAGATATTTGAAGACAGGTATAGATGCTTACTTTGGTCTTCTTCCCGTGAAAATACCCTGATTATTTAAGCCATTCATTTGCAAGAAGGATTTCTGGATCCCTCACTTCTGGTTATAGCCTACTTTTGGATGGTCAGGCTGGGTGCAGTGGCTCATGCCTGTAATCCCAGCAAATTGGTGGGGGACAAGGCCGGTGGATCACCTGAGGCCAGGAGTTCAAGACCAGCCTGGCCAATATGATGAAACCCCATCTCTACTAAAAATACGATAATTAGCTGGGTGTGGTGGCGCACACCTGTAATCCTATCTATTTGGGAGGCTGAGGCAAGAGAATCATTTGAACGTGGGAGGCAGAGGTTGCAGTGAACTGAGATCACGCCATGGCACTTTAGCCTGGGTGACAGAGCAAGACTGTCTCAAAAAAAAACAACAAAATATCTGAGCTGCCTGGAACCAAACACAAGTGTATAAGATGTGATTTGACTTGTGCAGGGATGATTACAACCCAGGATCACAGTCAATGGTTTCAGAGGTGGAACTCTTTCCTTCTCTCTCTCTCTCTGTGTGTGTGTGTGTGTGTGTGTGTTTGTGTTTCTTTTTTCCTTTTTTTTTTTATTATACTTTAAGTTGTGGGGTACATGTGCAGAATGTGCAGGTTTGTTACATAGGTATACATGTGCTATAGTGGTTTGCTGCACCTATCACCCCGTCATCTACATTAGATATTTCTCCTAATGCTGTCCCACCCATAGCCCTCCACCCCCCCAACTGGTGTATGATGTTTCCCTCCTTGTGTCTATGTGTCCTCATTGTTCATCTCCCACTTATGACCAAGAACATGTGGTGTTTGGTTTTCTGTTCTTGTGTTAGTTTGCTGAGAATGATGGTTTACAGCTTCATCCATGTCCCCACAAGGGACATGAACTCATCCTTTTATATGGTTGCATAGTACTCCATGGTGTATATGTGCCACGTTTTCTTTATCCAGTCTATCTTTATCCAGGCATTTTGGTTGGTTCCAAGTCTTTGCTGTTGTGAACAATGGCCCAATAAACATATGTGTGTATGTGTCTTTGAAACAGAATGATTTATAATCCTTTGGGTATATACCCAGTAATGGGATTGCTGGGTGAAATGGTATTTCTAGTTGTAGATCCTTGAGAAATCGCCACACTGTCTTCCGTAATGGTTGAACTAATTTACACTCTCACGAACAGTGTAAAGTGTTCCTGTTTCTCCACATCCTCTCCAGCATCTGTTGTCTTCTGACTTTTTAATGATTGCCATTCTATCTGGTGTGAAGTGGTATCTCAATGTGGTTTTGATTTGCATTTCTCTAATGACCAGTGATAATGAGCTTTTTTCATATATTTGTTAGCTGCATAAATGTCTCCTTTTGAGAAGTGGCTGTTCATATCATTTGCCCACTTTTTGATGGGGTTGTTTTTTTCTTGTAAATTTGTTTAAGTTCTTTGTAGATTCTGGATACTAGCCCTTTGTCAGATGGGTAGATTGCAAAATTTTTTTTTCCATTCTGTTGGTTGCTGGTTCACTCTAATGATAGTTTCTTTTGCTGTGCAGAAGCTCTTTAGTTTAATTAGATACCATTTGTCAATATTGGCTTTTAATGCCATTGCTTTTGATATTATAGTTGTGAAGTCCTTGCCCACGCCTGTGTCCTGAATGGTATTGCCTAGGTTTTCTTCTAAGGCTTTTATGGTTTTGGTCTTATGTTTAAATCTTTAATCCAACTTGAGTTAATTTTTGTATAAGGTGTAAAGAAGGGATTCAGTTTCAGCTTTCTGCATATGGCTAGCCAGTTTTCCCAACACCATTTATGAAATAGGGAATCCTTCCCAGCACTTTGGGAGGCTGAGGCGGGCGGATCATGAGGTCAAGACATCGAGACCATCCTGGCCAACACAGTGAAACCCCGTTTCTACTAAAAATACAAAAGTTAGCTGGGAGTGGTGGCATGCGCCTGTGGTCCCAGCTACTTGGGAGGTTGAGGCGGAAGAATCACTTGAACCCAGGAGGCAGAGGTTGCAGTGAGCTGAGATTGTGCCAGTGCACTCTAGCCTGGTGACAGAGCAAGACTCCATCTCAAAAAAAAAAAAAAAAAAAAAAAAATGAAAAGAAAAAGAAAAGAAATAGGGAAAATAGGGAATCCTTTCCCTATTGCTTGTTTTTTGTCAGGTTCGTCAAAGATCAGATGATTATAGATGTGTGGTGTTATTTCTGAGGCCTCTGTTTTGTTCCATTGGTCTATATTTCTGTTTTGGTACCAGTACCATGCTGTTTTGATTACTGTAGCCTTGTAGCATAGTTTGAAGTCAGGTAATGTGATGCCTCCAGCTTTGTTCTTTTTGCTTAGGATTGTCTTGGCTATCCGGGCTTTTTTTTTTTTGGTTCCATATGAAATTTAAGGTGTTTTGTTTTGTTTTGTTTTTCAATTATGAAAAACAAGTCAATGGTAGCTTGATGAGGATACCATTGAATCTCTAAATTGTGTTGGGGAGTATGGCCATTTTCATAATAGTGATTCCTTGTAACCATGAGCATGGAATGTTTTTCCGTCTGTTTGTGTCCTCTCCTATTTCCGTGAGCACTGGTTTGTAGTTCTACTTGAAGAGATACTTCACATCCCTTGTAAGTTGTATTCCTAGGTATTTTATTCTCTTTGTAGCAGTTGTGAATGGGAGTTCACTCCTGATTTGTCTCTCTGTCTATTATTGGTGTATAGGAATGCTCATAATTTTTGCACATTGATTTTGTATCCTGAGACTTTGCTGATGTTACTTATCAGCTTAAGGAGATATTTGGCTGAGATGATGGGGTCTTCTAAATATATGATCATGTCATCTGCAGAGACAATTTGACTTCGTCCTTTCCTATTTGAATACCCTTTATTTCTTTCTCTTGCCTGCTTGCTCTGGCCAGAACTTCCAATACTATGTTGAATAGGAATAGTGAGAAAGGGCATCCTTGTCTTGTGGTGGTTTTCAAAGGGAATGCTTCCAGTTTTTGCCCATTCAGTTTGATATTGGCTGTGGGTTTGTCATAAATAGCTCTTACTATTTTGAGATACGTTCCATCGATGCCTAGTTTATTGAGAGTTTTTAGTATACAGGGCTGTTGAATTTTGTCAAAGGTCTTCTCTGCATCTATTGAGATTTTTAAAAAAATCTTTTATTTTAGATTCAGGGGTACATGTGCAGGTTTGTTAAAAGGGTATATTGTGTTGATGCTGTGGTTTGGGGTACATTTCAACCATCGCTCAGGTAATAAGTGTATTACCCAATAGGTAGTTTTTCAGCCCTTATCCTCCTTCCTCCTTCTCCTCTCTTACAGTCCTCAGTGTCTGTTTTTCCCATCTTTATGTCTATGCATACCCAATGTTCAGCTCCAACTTATATATGATACTAAGTGGTTTATGGTTTTCCGTTTCTGCATTAGTTTGCTTAGGATAATGGCTTCCAGCTGCATCCATGTTGTTGCAAAGGACATGATTTCATTCTTTTTTATAGCTGTGTAGTATTCCATGAGTTATATGTACCACATTTTCTTTACCCAATCTACCACTGGTATACACCTAGGTTGATTCCATGTCTTCGCTATTGTGAGTAGTACTGCAATGAATATACGATAACATATGTCTTTTTGATGAAGGATTTATTTATTTTGATGAAGGATTTATTTACCAGTAATGGCATTACTGATTTGAATCATAGTTCTGTTTTTAGTTCTTTGTGAAATCTCCCAACTACTTTCCAAAGTCACTGAACTAATTTACATTTCCACCAATAGTGTATAAGCATTCCCTTTTTTCCACAGCCTCACAACGTGTATTATTTTCTGACTTTTATTTTTGCAATTTATTTTGCATATTTTAAATTATAACTTTAGGTTCAAGGGTACATGTGTAGGTTTGTTATATAGGTAAACTAAGTGTCACGGGCGTTTGGTGTACAGATTATTTCATTAGGTAGGTAATAAACATAGTACTCAACAGGTAATTTTTTCTGATCTTCTTTCTCCTCCCACTCTCCACTCTCAATTAGGGCTTGATTTTTTTACCTTTTCATAGTACCCATTCTGACTAGTGTGAGACAGTCATCTCATTGTGGTTTTGATTGCATTTTTCATATGCTTATCGGCTGCTTGTATAGTTTCTTTTGGTAAGTGTTCGTGTCCTTTGTCCACTTTTTTTTTTTTTGAGTTGGGGTTTTGCTCTTGTTGCCCAGACTGGAGTGCAGTGGCACGATCTCGGCTCACTGCAACTTCTGCCTGTCTGGTTCAACCAATTCTCCTGCCTCAGCCTCCCGAGTAGGGAGGCTGGTATTACAGGCACCGGTCACCACACCCAGCTGATTTTTGCATTTTTAGTAGAGGTGGGGTTTCACCATGTTGGCCAGGCTGGTCTTGAACTCCTGACCTCAGGTGATCCACCTGCCTTGGCCTCCCAAAGTGCTGTGATTACAGGCGAGAGCCACTGTGCCTGGCCTTTTGTCCAATTCTTAATGAGGTTGTTTGTTTTTTTCTTGTTGATTTGTTTAAGTTCCTCATAATTCTAGATGTTAGTCTTTCATTTGGATGCATAGTTGGCAAATACTTTTTGCCATTCTGTAGCTTGTCTTTTTACTCTGTTGATAGTTTCTTTTGCTTTGCAGAAGCTCTTTAGTTTAATTAGGTCCCACTTGTCAGATTTTGTTTATGTTTCAGTTGCTTTTGGGGACCTAGCTATAAATTCTTTGCCAAGGCCAATGTTCCAGACTACTGTTTCCTAGGTCTTCTTCTAGGATTCTTATAGTTTGAGATTTTACATTTAAATCTTTAATCATTTTGAGTTAATTTTTGCACATGGTGAAAAGTAGGAGTCCACTTTCATTCTTCCATGTATGGCTAGCTAGCTGGTGCTATCCCAGCACCATGTATTGAATAGGGAGTTCTTTCTCCATTGCTTATTTTTGCTAACTTTGTCAAAGATCAGATGGCTATAGGTGTCCAGCTTTATTTTTAGATTCTCTTTCTTTTCCATTGGTCTTTGTGTCTCTATCTGTTCAATTGGTATTTGTGTCTGTGTTTGTCCCAGTAACATGTTGTTTGGGTTACTTTAGCCTTGTAGTTTAGTTTGAAGTCAGGTAGTGTGACACCTTCAGATTTGTTCTTTTTGCTTAGGATTGCTTTGGGCATTTGGGTTTCATTTTGATTCCATATAAATTTTAGAAGTTTTTTTTTCTAATTGTATGAAAAATGATGTTGGACAGAAATAGCATTGAGTCTGTAAATTGCTTTGGGCAGTATGACCATTTTAATGATATTGGTTCTTCCAATTCATGAGCATGGAACATTTTTCCATTTGTGTCATCTATGATTTCTTTCAGCAGTATAGTTTTTCTTGTAGAAATCTTTCACTGTCTTGGTTATATGTGTTCTTAGGTGTTTTATTTTTCTGAATGGCTATTGTAAGTGGGATTATGTTCCTGATTACGCTCTCAGCTTGTGTGTTATTGGTGTGTAGAAAGGCTACTGATTTTTGTACAGTGCTTTTGTATCCTGAAACTTTACTGAAGTCATTTATCAGTTCTGGAGCCTTTTGGCATAGTCTTCAGGGTTTTGTAGGTATAGAATCATAAAGTTAGCGAAGAGATAATTTTATTTCTTCTCATATTTGGATGCCTTTTATATCTTTCTCTTGCCTGATTGCTCTGTCTAGGATTTCCAGTATGATGTTGAATGGAAGTGGTGAGTGTGGTGATGCTTGTCTTGTTCCATTTCTCAAGGGGAGTGATTCTAGCTTTTGCCTGTTCAGTATGATGTTGGCTTGTGGGTTTGTCATAAACGGCTATTATTATTTTGAAGTATGTTTCTTTGATGCCTAGTTTTTAAAGAGTTTTTATTATGAAGGGATGTTGGATTTCATCAAAAGCTTTTATTTTTTTCTGTTGAGATGATCATATGGTTTTTGTTCTTAATTCTGTTTATGTTGCTGTATCACATTTATTGATTTGTGTATGTTGAATCAAACTTGCATCCCAAAAATAAAGCCTATATGATCATGGTGACTTAACCTTTTGATGTGCTGCTAGATTTGGTGTGCTAGTATTTTATTGAGAACGTTTGGTCTACGGAACCCTGTTTTTAAAGGACATTTTATGCAAACTCCACTTTGTATAGTAAGTAAAAGAGGATCTTTCCTGCTTGCAGGGACTTTGCAGGACAAGGAGGAAGGTCCATGTGTCCATGTCTTATCTCCTCATTCGCTGTGATGACTGCTGAAACGTTTTGAGAAAACTCATGGTTCTTTGGCCCCCCTCAATCTGAAAGATGTATTGTTAAAAAATGTCTTACACATTTTTATGAATAAAGTTCAAGTTTTCATAGTTAATATAGCTAAATTAAGTTTAAGTGCTACTAAAGTTCTCATTTATTTCCACATGACCAGCTGTCAAATCGTATTTTCTTATCCCATAATGCAAAATTTTTCATGTCTTCCTATTAAATGTAATTTTGTTGATCCATATTTCAGTCTGTCAGGATCATTTTGGGCCTTGATTTTGTTATTAAATATTTATTTGTTATCATTTCTATCTTCTTATAATCTGGGTGTTTGGCAAGTGTGCTATCTGTGTGATATCTAATTATTTTATAAGCTTATTGAAATAAATAGGGGCCTGTGAGAGAGACCCTTCTTAAAATTGACACTTGGACACTGGTGTGTTTTTGCTGTCCAAAGATCTTGTACGCAACATCCCTAAAAGTAAACCAACTGTCTTCTGTTCTAAAACTGTCTCTATTGCTTGATACCACTATCTACTTACGCCTGAAATGTAGGCACAGTCTTGCTCTTCTCCTCCTCTTACTGCGTATTTTCAGTTTTTCACCAAGTCCTGCAATTTTACTTACTAAATATTAGGAAACTTCTCTGCTTTCCACCTCTCTACCACCACCCTTGTTTAGGTTCTCCTTTTTTCTCCACAGACAGCAATAACCTCCTGACAGGTGTCCTTTCTTCTGGCCTTTTCCTTCTGAGTTCTGTTCTGCACTCATTCCCAATGTTATCTGTCTAAACAAAATCTGACTACGTGGTTCACATGCTGCAAACCCTCCACTGGCTTCCTCTTGCCCATGGGGCAAAGCCCAATATCTTCAGTATTGCACTCACGTTTATGTTCTGACTCTTTCGCATCATCTTCTAATGCTTACTAAGCTGGGCTTGATCACTCACGACTTTCAGGGGCTTGTAATTTCCTCTGTGCCCCATGTGATTCTTTTAATGGTCTCCTTTAAGTTCTCCTCGCTCATACTGCCAACCAGCTTCTTTTTGTCAAAGCTTACTTGTTTTCAAGAGTAAGCTTAGGTGTGACATTTCCCTAGGATATACTTTAAACCTTCTTCTATAGTTGGCCTCCTGCGTCCGTCCAAGTCTGGCTTATTAGTGTTTATCTGTATGCCACTTTGCATAACTCTATCTTTATTTTACATTCATCCCTCATAAGATGATGAGCTAGTTAAAGGCAGAGTCCACCGTGCACTCATTTTGGTATCATTTGCATTTAAACTGGTATTTAGTAGATACTCAGTAAATGTTTGTTGAGTAAAATAATGATTGAATGAACCTTCTTAAATGCACATAATCAACACATTTCCCAAACTAAATTTCACCATCTTATATACAAAGATATAGAGACTAGTGAGTCTCCTAGCCATTATGTTGAAATGCACATATTCTATATGTTTGATTTTTCTTCATCTAGCAAACTGGCAATTATGTAAATGAATTATTTTCTCATTAAGAGCTTCTAACTGAACTTCTTTTGGCTCCTTTCCATTACTGTGTATTTTCCTAAATGCACACAGACAATTCTGAAAGGAGTGAATTTCTAATTAAACTGCCTCACTGGAGAACACTTTTACATTGCTATTTTTTTCCCAATAGCTTCAAACAATTAAATCTGGGGTAAAATAATATGGATTTATCGACTACTCACTTTCATATTTTAAGAAATGATTTCTGACACAAAGCAGTTTAATAGGTAAGATTAAAATACATCAAGGGGTGAAGTACCAACTAGAATAGTACAGATAATAAGTGTTTGGCATTTTTATGAAACAGTAGTGATTTAAGCAAATAAACAGAAAGTAACCACAGCACATAATATGAATGGACAGAGGCCACAGGTAAGAAGTATAGATTATTTATAATCAGACAAATGTCTAAGAAACAGAGCCTCTTTTGATTTTATGTTGAGCTATTTGTGAGGCCAATAGGACTGTTCTAGAAAAGAACATAATAGTATACTTAAACTTAAAAATTGCATATTATTTGGAATAGGGCAGACAATTTTATTAGAACTTTGTGATGAAGTCTGATCATTGTCATCAGATAGGACACCTCACCTACAGGGTTTGTGTCCCCTTGAAGACATATTAAACATAGAAAACAAAGAATTCAGCATTGCTCCTGGGAAGATATGGAAGGGGAAGTTAGCTAGGTTTTCCTGTGGCCAGAAGGAAGTACAACATGAAGCAAGTATTTTTTTTTATCCAAGAACTCCATTCATTCATTAATTCATTCACTCACCTTTATCCATTATTTAGTGAGCACTGACCCTCTGGAAGGCATGATGTCAAGCTATAGAGGGTTCCATGTTCACTAAAGCAACATTATAATTTTGATTTCCCTTGTTCAACCCATCAAAATAATATTTTGCCTATCAACCAGATATGGCCTATTGTAAATTAAAGAGCATAGCCTGTGTAAGTGAGAAATATGGGTGTAGTCATGCCTTGGGCAAATTACTCAACAATTCTGTTCTCAGTTGTGAAATGAAAGGGCTGAACCATTTACTTTCTCAAGTCCTCTGAGGCTCTAAAATATAATGATCCAATTAATTTTGATGGCCTCCTGGCTTACACTTTAGTATTTGTGAGTTTGCATACTGCCTGAACATGCTGATTGAGTTGACTTTGAGAACTTGCAAGTGAGACAAAGTCCTGAAACACCGTGACAGGAGTGTGCTCATTTAAATGAGAGAATGTCCTTCTGTTTGTAGGGAATGTATAAACTTTCATTCCTTAGGTGTTTGAAAACTTAGTGAACTAGTGTTTATTATGCTATGGTTAAAATATTTCTGTGCCTGGTTAATTGAGATGCGGTACTTCAATTTTATGGCATTTTATGTGAATGAATCTTTAAACACACAGCTGGAGTATGTGGATATTACTGATATTTCAGACATGGCATAACCGTATATCTTTTTATATCTGTTCCATTCGATTAAATTGCTGTATGAAGTTGAAACTACTCAGTCAACAAAATTGAGCATTTTAGTTGTGTGTGTGTGTGTGTGTGTGTGTGTGTGTGTATGAAATTACTAAAGGCATGTAACAAATGTTATCTTGAAGTCATTTTTGAAAGAAGGTATTTTAATGTGCTCAGTGAATAATTTCTCTCTGCCTGAGAGCTACTATTGTGTCCTGGGAAATATTCAGAGGAGAAGATAGAATTATTTAGATTTGCAGCTTCTTGTCATGGGAGGTGAAGACCTTTTTATTATTATTATTAATGTGATGGGAATAGTTCCATCACATTATGTCTCTGCACAGCATCCTGAGAATAACCTTTCATCACATAAATAATTACAGTTCTGTTTTTTTTAATGCCTTCTGCTATTCCTTCCTTCCCCTTCTTCACCACTTTCCCTTTGAATGAGGAGGATGGCACTCCCTTCAGATAAAGGCTTCCCAAGTATTGACAAAAGGCAGGGGCGTGGTGATAGTGGTGGAGGGTGGAGGAGGGGGAGGGTTGTTTCTTTGTCCCAACAAGACCGGGGTCTGAGCTGGTTGGAAAGGACTGTGTCAGGAAACAGGTATGTGTCCGTTTAAAAGCACACTTTTTGTGTGTAGAAATTGCAGTAATTTTTCCAGAGAAAGAATCAGCTTCCGGCCTGATACCTTCTCCTTCTTTATGCGTCTCCTGTAACTGGAGCACCTGGCCTGGGTCTCAGAAAGCACCTCCTGCACATAATGGTACCCAGGGCCTACATGGGGCCAGAGTCCTCTTGGTGATGGCCGTGAGCAGGTCAGGGAAGGTTTTTGCTCTCAGGGAGTGAAGATTGTCCTGAGGGAGGCACACAGCACACTTGGACATAGATGTGGAAATAGGGAAAGCTAGGACAGCAGTGATGCCGAGAGGGGAATGAGGAAGGAAAGGGAGCTGGTGCCCAGCATGCCTCTTCTCTTTTTTTTTTTTTAAAGTCTGGCTCTGTCATCCAGGCTGGAGTGCATAGCAGGTGATCTCTACTCACTGCAACCTCTGCCTCCAGGTTCAAGTGATTCTTCTGCCTCAGCCTCCCAAGTAGCCAGGACTACAGGCGCGTGCCATGATACCCAACTAATTTTTGTATTTTTAGTAGAGATGGAATTTCACCACACTAGGCAAGCTGGTCTCGAACTCCTGACCTCATGATCTGCCGACCTTGGCCTCCCAAAGTGCTGGGATTACAGGTGTGAGCCACCACACCTGGCCATGTTTCTTCTCATCACTCCCGTTTCTGCATTTGGAATTCTGCCTGGATGGAAGGCAGGTCATGGGGCAGACAAAGTGAGTCTTACATAAGCCCCCTTTTCTGTGTGTTTTTGCCCCTCAGTGATGACTTCTAGTTTCTCTTAGGACTCTGCTTTGTCCCTTACTGTTATTGAGTGGAGCATGGCCTATGCAGACACTTTGGTGATTTAAACAATGGACTACATACAGCCTTAAGATAGACAATGAGGATAATGGTAGAAGAGAATTTTTAAAAGGATCAGAAGCTAGTACTTTTGCATTCAAATGAATTCTAGGACTAGTTTTTTAGTGAAAAAGTTGTAAGTTCCTAATACTTAGTTGTTTTTCTGTGTTTGCTTCTACCTCAGGGCCTTTGCACAGGCATTCCCTCTTCCTGGAGGCATCTCCCCTCTGATCCACAATCCCAAGCTTCTCGATTTTTTTTTTTTTTTTTTTTTTGAGACAGGGTCTTGCTTTGTTGCCCAGGCTGGAATACAGTGATACAATCCTAGCTCACTTGCAGCCTTGAACTCCTGGGCTCAAGCAATCCTCGCACCTCAGCCTCTCGAGTAACTGGGAGCAGAGGTGTGCGCCATCACACTCAGCTAATTATATTTATTTTTTGTAGAGGTAGGGTCTCACTATGTTGCCGAGGCTTGTCTTGAACTCCTGGACTCAAGTGATCCACCCTCCTCAGCCTCCCAAAGTACTGAGATTATAGGCTTGAGCCATCACACCTGGCCCTTGAGTCTTTATTTAAAAGTTGTTTTTTCAGTTACTACTGTATTGAAAATTAGATCCTGTTTCTAGCACTTCATGACACTTATATGATATCATATTCCTGTTTCTTGTCTCTCCGTTGGCAGCCTCCTCCCCAAATGCACGTCGTATGCGACCACTGATTTCAGCTTGTTTTGTTCACTTCTGCATTTCCCAGTGCTTAGAAAACTACGTGAAACATAGTAGGTGCTCAGTAAATGTTGTTGAATTAACATAAGATTTTTAAAAACTTTAAGTGTTCCTAATAGTAAAATCCCTTAGAAAACTCTCTCAAGAGCTGTTTACCTTTGGAACTTAGAGGTTGCGAGACAATTTCTGAACATATTATGGTCCTGGGAAGCAGCATGTAGCCAAGAGCAGGCTGGGTGGGTAACAGGGAAGCCAATGGCCAAACCATGGGTCTCTCAAAGGGGAAGTGGTAGGGCCAGTGTTAGGGGTTGTGCTGAAGGAAGTGAGTGTAAAATAATGTAAGCATGAGACATTTACAGAGTATCTCGTTTTACAGGCTCTGTGAAGACAGGGTCATAAGTGTTTAGGATTTAAAAAAAAATCATATTAGAATTTGAGCATTCTCAAGGGACAGCTCCCTCAGATGAAACCAGCTTTTCTATTTGACTAGCTAGTTTACTTTGATAACATATACCCTGAAAATCTTTTGCACTTTTTTTTCCTGAAAGATTTCATGGGAATGTGTCAAGCAAAACAATGGCCCCCAAAGATATCACACTCAAACCAGGATCTGTGGATAAATGTTTCATGGCGAGGGGGAATTAAGGTTGCTAATCAGCTGACCTTGGAATGGGGAGATGATCCTGAATTACTGTGGTGGGTCCTGTGTAATCATAAGGTCCTTTAAATGTGAGACAGGGAGGCAGAAGAGTTAGAAGCACAGAGATAATGTGAAGAAGACTTGACCACAAGCCACTGTTGACTTTAAGGATGGATGGGGCCATGAGCCAAGGAGTGCAGGTGGCTTCTACAACATGAAAACACAAGGACACAGAATCTGCCCTAGAGTCCCCAGAAGGAGCATAGCCCTGCCAACATCTTGATTTTAGCCCAGTGAGATGCGTTTCAGACTCTGGTCTCCAGAAGTGTAAGATGATAAATGTATCTTGTTTGAAGCCACCAAGTTTGCGGTAACTTGTAACAGTAGCTGTAGGAAACCCATAATGAAAGAGCAAGGGGAGGCCTGCCCATATGTTTTCACAACACATTTACGTAGCAGTGCCATGATTTCTGGTATTCTTTGGGGGAAAATTAAAAGCCAAAAACAGAACCACAAAGCACTTTAGAGGTGTATGATGGTGAAATCTAACGGTGGCCACAACAGAACTAGAACTACTAGACAACCAGCCCCCCGTCAAGAGATGATGACCTATGACTCCCACCTCTCCTCCCCTGCCACTGTGTCCACTCCAAGCCACATCCTCCCGGGGGACAGTGACCAGAAGCTCACAAAATGAGACTCAGGGTGGCAAGACCCAAGATGTGGTTACTCTGCCAGAGCCTGGGTTAGGGAAAGAGGCAGAGGTAGGAAGTATTCAAAGTTAGTGCACAGTGGTGCTTTCGGGATTCTTCATTAGCAGATATTTAAAAGTCAGTGCTCTAAAATTACTTGGGAAAGCTTATAAATATGAATTTCCTATAATTCGCATTTAATCAGAACTCCTATCAGCTGTATCACAGCTTGAAAAATACCAAAAACACATTAGAAAAATCTTTCTGTTTAAAACTAGATTGATCCCACATTTACATGGCAAAAGAAGGCCATTGCTCGGCAGGCAGTAAAAGCTTCATTTCAGAGAGCTTGAGAAAAAACTCAAAATAATTCACTTCTACCCATGCCATTTGACAACTGTTAGACTTTACCTTACAAAATAAAGTGAAGTCGTACCACCTGCTGCTTAAAATCTCCAATTAATGCTATAAAAAGTGCCTTCATTTAAAAAGCCAATGAGTAAATTTCTCCAAGCTGAATACAGACATTTCTACAAATTTACGGTAACCTTTTGCTCTTGTCTGCAGTAAGAAGAGCCTTCTAGATTCTGAAAAGAAGCCAGAGCTGATTTTTACACCTAATTGTTTAACAGCTAAACTGTTTTTGTTCATTAGCTTCAGTTATTTAAGATACTGATAATTCACATCTCATCTGCGGCTATGTGTGTTTACTAGAAATTGCGAAAAAAGATTATCGAAGCTTGCCAACATTCCACCTATGAATTAAAACAAGAGTATTTTTGCATGAACCACAGAAGAGAAGGAAGAAAGTGGCAGGCTCTTTTAAGATAGGACCAGCAGGTATGAGAATCATCACCACCTTCAAGCAACTTGAAAGCAGTGGGAAAGTTCAGGTCTTTAATCTCTTCCTTCCTATCCTGATAGATTAATCAGAATTTTCTGAGAGGTAAGACCCTGGACATCTTTGACATGCCCCCTTCTGTTTACCACATTAATTGGGGGACAGTCAGTTGTGAATGTTGTTGGGGCAGATGGTTGTCATTTGCATCATGAGCGGCTAGCAAAACTAGCAGGTGGGTTCTCTCATTTCAGTCATCCTTCTGAGCCAGGTCACAGGTCAAGGGCCGGTGTGGAAAGAGTTGCCAAGGATAATTTGGGGCTGCTGTGGTCGGTTACTTCTAGGAGTAGGGAACGCCTGGCAGATAGGACCTGTGGGTATGGCTATGGCCTATCTTAGAACTGCCCAGAGTTTCTGCTTAACCCTCAAGGTGCTCCACAGTATAGCTCTTTTGAGTGGTCTGGCTTCATCTCTCACTTGTTGACATTCATCTCAGAAGATGCGTCTCTTTAGTTAGATTTCTTGATAATCCTTGCTTCTTCAGTGCTTTGTTCTTTTTTCTAATTCCTACCCAGAATGCCCTGTTCTCCCCTCTCTGTCTTCTACAGACCGTATAGAAAAGCCCATCTGGAGTACAGATCCCTGGGAAGACTATCGTTTTCACCCTCTCTGATCTTAACCTTTCATATTTACTTGCGGAGTCACAAAACTGGCCTCTCATACAGAACTTAGTTCTCAAGAAGGTACCTCTGTTATTTAATGCCTAATTAACTCAATACATGATGCTGATATTTTGTGGGTACCCTGCCGTCTTCTCAAATGCCCTCCTTTACTTTTTGTAATACTCCTGTCTGCTGCTTTTACGTCTTTCTGTTCCTTCTCACTTATGAATTAAAACAAGAGTATTTTTGCATGAACCACAGAAGAGAAGAAAGAAAGTGGCAGGCTCTTTTAAGATAGGACCAGCAGCTATGAGAATCATCACCACCTTTGAGCAACTTGAAAGCGGTGGGAAAGTTCAGGTCTTTAATCTCTTCCTTCCTACTCTTCTCTTCATATCGTTCAGTGTCACGTTCTAAGATTTATATCACAAGCACTTTCTCTTCTGTATCTCTACTCTCCAAATCTCTCAGAACACCCGGTCTGACATCCTGGCTGCCTCCCAAGTACGTGAACTGATGTTGCCGGATTTTCGAACTTAAGAGATTTGAAATCAAATTTATTCTTTGTGGATCCTTTTTAATTATATCTTTCTTGTATATTCTACTCAGATGCTTCAGTGAGAAACCTCAGAGTCATCTTTTTTGGCTTATGTTTCTTCCTTGCCATCTTCCGCAGCATACTGTTCGGACTATTCCGAACATAGCTGTGGAATCAGTTGCCACCTCTCAACTCTGCTGCCATTGTCCTAGATCACATTCTCTCCCGCTGTGAGCATTCCTGCTTACGGGGTTGTATGCCTCCACTTTTGTTCTCCTTTAGTGTATTCCTGACACTGTCACAGATTATCGTTCTGAAACACAGATAGGATCACAATCCTGTCATCCTTAGAAACTTTGGTGGCTTCTTGTTCACAAGAGTGGAGCCTGTCTCTTTTGCATGCAAGCCTTGCCGTAGTCCACTCTAGTTTTCATCCCTAAGGCTCACACAGGGGACGGTCTGGCCACAGTAGTGACCACACTGAGCTTGTGAAAGCCTTGTAGGAGCCTGATCAGATCTCAGTTTCTCTGGGAAATCTTCACTGAGCCCTTAGTCAGAAATAATTTCTTATGGTATGATTAGCCCTTGGTACATACCTTTATTATGGCATCTATTATGTACATTATTAATTATTATGAAGACGATCTGTTTGGGGTCAGGGACTGTGTCTGTTGTTAATCTCTGCATTCTAAATGTTAGCACAATACCTGAATCTTGGGGTTTGAGGCATAGGTATCAGTGGAAGTTTATGAATCAATGGATGTTTATTTCTAATTAAAATATAAATCCACTATGCGCAAGTATTATGTTTTAGACTTCTTTTATCCTTATGTAATGCTGATCACACATATGGTAAAGAATAAATATTCGTTGACTGATTTTTGCTAAGGATGTAAGCAAGAGAAAGTAGTAAGAGACAGGCTTGTACGCTAAAATATTAGATGTAAATGTTTCACAATGGTGTGTAGTAGTGAATAATTGCTGTATTAGATTTTGGTGTAATACACTGACTGTTTTTACTGTTCTGATATTAATGGAGCATGCGATTTTTAAAACAAGAAATTAGTTGCTGTGATTTTTTGGGAATAATTCATTTAGGTAGAATGAATTAGGTAGTCAAATTAAAAAAACAAAAAGTAGTTTCAGACCTACCAAGGAGCTATAGTTTCAGGACCGTGTGTGTGTGTGTGTGTGTGTGTGTGTGTGTGTGTGTGTGTGAGAAAACTTTCTAAGAGTTTTTTAATGTAATATATAAAATATAAGTAAAGCACAGGCTTGCCGACATTAGAAATTTCATACCATTTAAGTGAAGAGTTAAAACATTCTGACTGCCTGATGTTGAGGAGTGCTTCGGAAGGGGAGCTGGTTAGCATATTCAGTATGGTTGACTGATTTGTAGTCACAGACTGATACTGAGTTTCTAGTGCTCGTTTGGGAGCTTCCTATCCATCTTTCTATCTATGTACAGTGTGTATATGTAGACATGCAGACATATTTGTGTGCCTGTGTCAAGTTTAACTGCATGATTTTCTGGTGAGAAGAAAACGTGTTTGTTTACTTGTGTCTCCTGCTTTCCCTAGAATGATTGCACCTAACAAATTGTTGAACATGTCGCAGGTGCTCAGGAGTTACTGGCAGCTTAATTATCATCGTATGTGTAATTGAAATGGTACATTTAGTACCATTCTGAAAATTTATAAAAGCACCCAGAGTCCCATAGCTGTTATGCATTTTCACATTTTTTCTGGGACTTAGACCCAGCAACCATTTATAAAAATCTGGGTATGAGAGGGACCCCCAAATTGGAGGTGGAGACTTGGGAGTAGACTTTAATGTCTTCATTCTCATTGTCCTGAATGCCAGCTCTTATATGGCTGCAAGACGTCTATTTCTAAAGCGCCAATCTGATGGAAACACATACCCACACATTTATTATTTTTTACATTGACTGCATAACTCTGTTAGATGCTAAGGATGCAAAGATGACTAAGAAGTTGTCCCTTCCCTTAAAACTTCCTCTCTCAGACTCTTAAAGTAATATTTAGAATGTGAGTCAAGGCATTCATAGTCAGAGGGGTTAATCAGTCTGTATAGACTGGGTGGTAAGTGCTACCTATGATAGAGGCAGATCCAGCATGCTGTGATGGGATCACAGAAGAGGGAACTGGTAGCTGAGACCAGACTGAGAAGCCAGGGTGGGCTTCCTGGAGAAGGTGATGCCTGAAGGTCATCGTGAGCTCATCTTCATTCTCTGTCATCCTTGGGCAACACTCCTGAGAGGGGCTTACAAAGCCTTTTACCTTCTGGCTTCAGCCACCTCAGTTTTGAGCACCAGCGCACACCCCATGTGTGTGTACACATATATGCATGTATACACATTCACACACACCAAGTACTTCAATTAAACAGCACTGAGCAGATCATATTAGTAACGACTCCGTTTTCATTATCTTCTGTAAAAGACTACTTTACCCTTGCTATCTCTTATTGTTCTCCTCCAATTCATGCTTCTATATGTTGGAGTCATTTGTCATTTCTCAACTTTCTAAGGAAATGTGCTGGCAAAGGTTGACTTCGGTTAAATCCAGTGGTCTTTTTATGGCTTCATCTTTTTGGCCTCTTTGCCCCATGCAAGTGGCTCTCTCAACACTTCTGTAATCTTACATAAGTTACTTAAATGGTCTATGCTTCCATTTCCTCAGTTATAAAATGAGATAATAATATTATCATAGAATGCCTGGTACAAAGCAAGACTATAAAGTGTTATTCTTTAGCTCTCTGATCACTCTTTTTAAAAAGTTGTTTCTTTCTTCGTTTTTTTTTTCTTCCTTTTTTTTTTTGACATAGGGTCTGGCTCTGCCCCCCAGGCTGGAGTGCAGTGGTACGATCTGGGCTCACTGCATCCCCTGCCTCCCAGGCCCAAGCGATCCTCCCACTTTAGCCTCCCAACTAGCTGGGACTACAGGTGCACACCACTGTACCTGGATGACTTTTTGTATTTTTGGTAGATATGGGGTCTCACTGTGTTACCCAGACTGATCTCAAACTCCTGAGTTCAAGTGATCTCCTTGCCTTGGCCTCCCAAAGTGCTGGGATTACAGGTGTGAGCCACCACAGCCAACAAAAAGTTATTTCTGTCTTGGAACTTTGACAGCCATCTCCTCTCTCTCTCTCTCTCTCTCTTTCTCTCTCTCTCTCTCTCTCTCTCTCTGTCTTCTCAGCCTCCTTCATGAAGACTAGTTTATTCTGCCTCCCCTTAAATGTAAAGGTGTCAGAGTTTGCTCCCTGACTTCTCAGGCTGACACTCTGATCCATCCTCATGGCTCCACCACCTCCCACGTTTTCCCAGTAGAGCTCAAATCCAAACAGCATTCATAGTGGTTTTCCTACAGCTCAAACCTCAGCAGGTCTCTCTTCTGCTTAAAACCTTGCCAGAGGCTGGGTGCCATAGCTCACACCTGAACCCAGCACTTTGGGAGGCCAAGGTGGGCAGATTGCTTGAGCCCAGGAGTTCAAGACAATCCTGGGCAACATAGGGAGACCCCTGTCTCTACAAAAAATAAAGCAACAAACCAAGAACACTCCTGCCAGACACTTCCCTTTTCAGGACCAAACTTCTTTACTTGGTTGACAAGTCTTCTTCCACCAACCCTACCCTGCAGGCCTTATCTCTCATGACCTTCTCCCCTCATTTTCATTGCTTCACACCCCAGGAACCCTTTGTAGTTCCTCATCTGTGCCTGACCAAGTGCACAACCCATAACCTGCGTGACCTGGCTTATCCTGCTCTTTCTTTCACACCAGCTTTGGTATTCTCTCCTCTCATGCTCTTTGCCTTAGGTATTTAACAGCTCTGTCCCCTGTGCACCACTGTACCTCAGGCAGATGTCTATTGGACCATGAGAATACACAGTGTGCCCAGTTGCACACATAGCCATTTCCTTGAACAGCCCCTGCTCTTCAAGATAATTCTCTGCATCTTTAGAGTCTAAGGAGTAGTGGCAGTGGTTGGTACAGAGTTGGTGCTCAGAGAATGAACAGATGAATGAATGAATGAACTGATCAAAGTGTTTGTAAATTGCATAGCAGAATAAAGAGCCCATTCCCAGTGAACAATGGTGATGCCAGTTTTACACCACCTCTGCCTGTCAGGGAGAAACTTTCCTCAATCTTTCTTTTTTTTTCTGTCTTGAGAGGGTTGGTGGGAATCTATGCACCGGGTAGGGCACCTGAAGTTCATCCAGATGGTCACAATCCTCAGTGTTAAGACAAAGACCAAGGATGAGGTCATGGTCATTAGAAATAGCAACTCTCACTTATATTTCCCATTGATGGGAAGGCTCAGCCCAGTGAAGTTTAAGAACAGCTTGAACTCTTAAGCCCTTTCAGATACATAGTGGTCATAGCAATCTGCTTTTGGTGTCAATTGTACTTTTCTTTGTAAGTCCCATTTTGGTGGTTACACTGTCAAATGTGGCAATTCTTGTTAGCTGCAGATCCTCAGACACATGATAATTTCTAAACAACCTGGTTGGTATGATCCTTATCCAATGCCATTTATGGCTTATTTTTATAAGCTAAGAAATTCCAAGAGGTAAGTCAGATGTGCCAAAAAAATTTATATGGATTTTTTACTTAATTTAGAATTTTCTTTTGGGGGTTATCTATCGTTATGCATTTATTCATTTATTCATTTGCCAGTATGTACCACCTCTGACAATTCAAAGGCCTTTCTAAAGTTAAGGTCAAACTGTTGCAACCTGTATGAGTCTCACAAAATAGATAAGCTGGGAAAGTGAGAGAGTGGGCTTGATACACAAAATGGAACTTTCTGGATGCCGTTTCAAGCAGGATGCAGAAAGCGCTCTTTGTGTTCACATAGAGTTAGCCCTGCTTGCCCTTGTGCAGAAATATCAGCCTCTCCTAGGTGTCGTTTGTGACCATGCCATAAAATTGCATGTGGTTTCATCACCTAGTTTTAAAACGTGCAGCTTAAAATGTACTTAAGAACAATGTGTAGTACATTTAAAGGTAAAATTGGACAGTGTGAATATTCTTTGAATTATATTCATAATGAAGTCCATTCAGGCAGGTAGGCACAGTTTAAATGTATTATGAGCTCCATCTTAATAGCTTTTTCCAAAAGTTTTCTGGTAGAGGTTTGCGATGTTCCATTTAAGCCTAGCTGTGGAATTCATTATTGTGCGCTAAATTCATTTGGCCACTGACTTTTTGAAAAGGAGAAAATCAGGTTTTTTATACACACATATCCATACACGAGTATACACTTGAATCAGTCTTTTTACTTAAAAGTTCAGCTATGTGCTGAAAAAGGATTATATTAGTTAAAAAAGGAAAATGTATTCAAATAAGCAAATATGATTGAAAATAATAACATCTTTAATAATAGAACTTTGTAACTTTGCTGTTTAAACAGTTATTCAGTTCTTGATTGTTTTTATTTTGTATTGTGGCATATTCTATTGCTTTATGGATATAGATATGCTATTATATCTGTAGTTCAACTTTTTAGTATGTTCTTATTTTTAACTTTCATTTTAATGAAAAATAACATACATAAGATTTAGGAACATCTAAGGAAAACAGATGGTTTTTCAGACTTTCTTTACCCTGAAATTAAACCTCTTGCTTTTTTAAACTTTTGAGCTAAGAATTAAAAAAATGTTATAGATGTTCTCATACCGTGTATTAGTGCATGTTACACCCATATCCCACATTAACTTTTTAATTTTCACTGAGATTTCTGGTATAATCCGGTATTAAACCTGTGCTTATTTTGGCAATTATGCCTTTTATGGAAGGATTCCAATAGTTAAACTCTTAAGTTAGGGAAAAAGAATATAATTTGTCTCCTTTTGGAAAAACAATTATCCTAAAAAATGCTTAGGAGATTCAATAATAGTTTGCAGTTTTTAAAGCAAAGCTTGGCCAGGCGTGATGGCTCACACCTATAATCCCAGCACTTTGGGAGGCCAAGGTGGGTGGATTGCCTGAGGTCAGCAGTTCGAGACCAGCCTGGCCAACATGGTAAAACCCTGTCTCTACTAAAAATACAAAAATTAGCCAGGCGTGGTGGTGGGTGCCTATAATCTCAGCTGCTCAGGAGGCTGAGGCAGGAGAATCGCTTGAACCTGTGAGGCAGAGGTTGCAGTGAGCTGAGATCGTGTCACTGCATTGCATTCCAGCCTTGGCAACAAGAGCAAGACTGTGTCTCAAAAAAAAAAAAAATCTCACAGGTAAAATTACTGACTTTTCATTCATTAAGCAAAAAACCTGAAACCTTTTTCTTTCTCCAAAGTCTCTTAAGGCACACACTAGACGTAAACTCATCAAGCCTTGTGTTGTATGCCTTAGTTGCCCTTTGTAAAAAATCGGTGGCTTTCTGTTCTCTCTTGTTCCTCCAAAGTTTAATTTGTACGCTGCCATACAATTGTGATTTATTTTAAAGAATATTCTCTTGTCTTTTCCTCATCTTTTCCCCAAATGAGCTCAAAAATACTTCTCCTATGCCCCCTACCTCCCCACCCAGACCTGCTATTTCCATTTTTAACTTTTGAATTTGCTTCTTCTCATCCATGACTTCATAGGCAGCTTAAAAATTCAAAGTAAAATATCTTTCCCCTATGACTCTTTAAGCATTTGTTCAGGTTTGATCTAATTGGCGTACTTTGCAGTTAATTGCCTTAATAGTGGTGATGCTTCCTCCAAGGTTCTATAGATAATGATGGGCGTAATAAAAGGCATCATGGAGGGAAAAGCTTGGGTCTTGGTCCTGGCTCTGCCACTTCCTGCCTATGCCATGTTAGGCATGTTGTTTAAACTTCAGGTTCCTGATCCATAAAGTAGACTAAAAACACCTACTTGACAGGGTAATTGTGACGCAAGTACTTAGCACACAGTAGACAGTCTAAAAACAAAACAAAAAACAAAACTAGGTCACATTCCCTGTCGTCACTCCATATGGAGTGCTGTATGTAACCTGACCATGTTGTATGTTATGAGCTTTGGGGAAGCGGGTATGAAAGAGTATCATCTCCTCTCTGTAGCAACCTCAAATCGTCTGTTGTGTGGTATCCTTAGGGTACAGAGAGTAAGACTAAAAACTTCAGAGAGGTGAAAGACTTCTGGGGGGGTGGCCGTCAAGTTGTGTCTTGAAGGGAAGACTGTGTGTGTGAGTGAAGGTGCAGAGGTGAGAAGGAGCTGGGGATAGGGAAGAGGAGCTTGGGCAAGGGAGCAGACATCATGAGTCCCTTTGGGGTTGAGGGGTCCAGTTGCAGAGCCGTGGGATGTGTTGTTAAGAAGACTGAACTGAGGCCACATTCCGACGGTCTTAGAATTTGGGCAGAGGAGTTTAGATACGACATAGAACGTAACAGGGAGCCAAAATTCAGGTAACCAAGGTGCTCTCTTCGTGAATTACCCTTTAGGATGGTCAGGAGAGAAGGTTTGTACCCCCTTTGTTTTCTCCAGTGTAGCTGATACGGCTTGGCTCTGTGTCCCCACCCAAATCTCTTCTCAAATTGTCATCCCCACGAGGTGACTGGATCATGGAGCAGTTCCCATATGCTGTTCTCATGATCGTGAGGGAGTTCTCACGAGATCTGATTGTTGAAAGTGAGTTTCCCTGCTCACTCGCCCACTCGCTCTCCTGCCACCATGTAAGATGTGGCTTGCTTCCCCTTTGCTTTCTGCCATGACTGTAAGTTTCCTGAGGCCTCCCCAGCCGTGCGGACCCGTGAGTAAATTATATCTCTTTTCTTCTTTGTAAATTACCTAGTCTCAGGCAGTTCTTCACAGCAGTGTGATAACAGACTAACACAGTAGTGAGGTGGCCTTTCAGCTTTCTGACTGTGCTCCATAGTATGATAAAAATTTACATCATGATCCAGAACACCCATGTATACTGTATTTGTTTGATGAAATAAAAGTTTTATGAAATGACGGTTGCCCTTCCAGTGTGTCTTGCGCAGGGCTGACTGCATAATTTGTAGGGTCCAGAGCACAATGAAGATGTGGGGCCTCCTGTTCAAAAATCAGGGAAAAAATGCCGCTGAAAGTCGTTAAATACATCTTGTTCCCTTTCTTCTCTCTTTCGTGACCAGTTTTGCTTTGTTTGTTTGCTTTACTTATTTGTCATTTTGAGTAAATAAAAATTAAACTACAGATTTCAATTCTTAATACTAATTTTACTATTTACATTGTGCAATGCCAATTTTAAATGCAAAACATGAGTATGAAATCAATGAAATGACACAATTGGTATTTCTTACTTTGTACCTGTATCTTGTTCTTATTAGAAGAGTGGAAATACTGTATGATGCTAACTCAACTGTTGCTGTTTTACTTCTTGATATGTATACATTCTACCAACCCTCTCTACCTTAGGCTTACTGTTGAGTAAGGACTGAAGAAAAGGAGGGATGGATTACCTTATTTTTCACTTTCCTTCTGTGTGGTCGTTTTCAGTGTAAGTGGTTGGCTGATCTAAGTAAGAAAGAAAGAACAGGACAGAATTATCCTTGGTCGTTTTTATTTCTTAGAATGCCATTGCCTTCTTTCTTCCTGGGAAGCAAGTTTGGTGTTGATGGAAAGTGTGGCCTCTAGGGGCTGCCAGCACCCTCTATACTCCTTCACCCCTTGTTCAGATGCTGATCTCACATGCTTGCTTGGTAACCGCAGACATACCTATTGCAACCCTGTCTTCTCATGAGCCTGCTCCAGTTTGTCATTGAACTTCATTTACAAAGCACAAGTTCGAGGATAAAATGATGAAGAATTTCAAGGTGGTTGGTGGCAGGAGAGCGTTAAATCAATTGGTGGGGCCCTTCAGAGCAGGGCCCTGTGGGACTGCACAGGTCATATACCCATGCAGCCAACTGCATTCGATTTTCTGTTGTCTTCTGTTTTATTAAAAATAACCCCACTAGTTGCACCCCGTTAAATTGATGTTACCACCCGCTAATGGGTCATGGTTGGCAGGTTAGAAAACACTGGTAAATTCATGAGATGCATGGACTCTGGTGTCAGGTTGCTGTCTCAGAGTCCTGCTTCCACCACTTGGTGTCTGTGAACTCGAGGATATCTCTGTTTCCCAAGTGGAAAGTGGAAGTTCTAGGAATTACTTCATAAAGTTGCTATGGGAACTAAATTCCTGAATACATGAAACATGCTTAGAGCAGCGTTTGTCATACAATAAACATCCTGTATTCATCATCATCATTATTATTAATTTATATCTTGCTCTAAGTAAATGTTGAAGAAAAAAAATTTTTCTTGACTATTATCAGCATTCTCACTTATCCTAAAACAGATATTTTCTTAACTTTACCGTCATCTGTGTTTTCTTGTGTCTGGAAGTATACAAAATATAATAAGCAAATGAAAGTTAATTCAACTGCACTTAATGTAATGGAAATATTTTAAAAATTATAGTTCAATAAGAAAGTCACTGAAAGACTGTTTTTATTTCTGTTCCTCCTCCCTGATTAAAACAAGTAGATAATTAGTATTTCATCATTATCAGTTAAGAAAGAAGCAAGGATGTCTGAAAGATACTGTCTGTTGAACTTAAGAATCTAGAATTGTTTCTTTTGGAATGAAATTATTGACAAACCCCAATCATAGGTTAAAATGCCTGAGAGGAATGTTATCTTTCTTTTCCCCCCCCAAAGGTTTTATCTTCATTTATTTTAAAAATAGGCCAGATGCAGTGGCTCAAGTCTGTAATCCCAGCACTTTGGGAGGTTGAGGTAGGTGGGTTACTTGAGCCCAGGAGTTCCAGACCAGCCTGGGCAATGTGGGGAGACCCCGTTTCTACAAAAAGCAAAAACAAACAAACAAAAATTAGTTAGGTGTGATGGTGCATGCCTGTAGTCGCAGCTATTCAGGAGGCTGAGGTGGGAGGATAGAGCAGTAAGGGCTGCAGTAAGCTATGATAGCGCCACTGCACTTTATTTTTTCTCACTCTGCAGAGTGAGACCTTGTGTCAGAAAAAATAAAATAAAATAAAATAGACAGATAAAATGGTATGTATGCTATCTTTTCTAAAATATAGCATGCATACGTTTTTATTATAGATTCAGAACAAGTCTACAAGTCATGGCACGAAACAAAAAGAGTACAGAATCTGGTGGATGCTCAGTCAATACCTGTTGTTGGAACAACCTTAATCCACCTGAAAAAAATGCTGGCTAGTTTGTTTTGATTTATTTTAAATCTTCTTCCTTGATGATTTTATAATAAATAGTACTATTTTATGGCTCATTTGGATACTTCATATCATTAATTGAGGCTACTGAAATCTCTTTTCCCATTGATGATTTGATATTTCATGTTTAATTGAGTCCCTCAAGTTGGGCACTAAATTAGCATACAGTCATTTTATATCTGAGTGTTTGTGTCAGTTGGCGATAAACGGACATATTTGTGTTAGGTCACCATTTTAAAATGGAGTCCCGTAGAATTGCTTAAATGGGCTTATGTTAGACTGTTTAAATAAAATTTGGAACATGATGGATATTGCAGGCAAATAAATCTTATGGGAAATTTGTTTTTATCTGCTTTTTATTGGCAGCAGCTCCTTGAATTGCAGACTTTATGCATAGTCAAAACAGATATGCTAAACTGAGTACATTGTAACTTCTATTTTATGTTAAGATGGAAGATTAGCCACCAATTAAAGTTATTATATCCTTAGCAAGGTGTCTACTCTGATAAAAATTTATCATCCTTTTCAAACATTACTATGGAGCAGATATAAACACCTTAAATTGTAAGATTCAAGAGATCTCACTTCGACTGTTTAAAGCAAGTACAAGCATACTAATCTGTAAAATGCTAGAACAGTTAAATTAAAAACACCCTCACTCAGATTTAATGAGCAATTCAGGCATATTACATGTGCCAATTAGATAAGATGAAAAAAAATCCAATCCCTTTATTCAGGATGAATAATTTGTGCATTTACACTGTAAACCACTTTACCTTGAGTGAGAACCACAGTTTACAGAATGACTAGCACTTGTCTGAGAATTAGATTAACTTTGAAAGTAGCTGATAGTTGCTTTATACTTACAGTAGAAACATATTATTCCTCGTAGTTGAAAGTAAATGTTAGGGCCTTGGATTATTGAAGATGTTACTCAGTAATAATTGGGATTAATAACTATTGAAAACACATATCCAGTCCATTTTTATTTCCATATTTGAGCTAGGTATTTAATCCTTTAAGTATATATACTCTGTATATAATTCAGAAATAAATATTTAGAGAATGATTTCACTCTTCTCTCTTAGGTTTACCAACTGAAGTTATATTAAAAAACTTATAACCCTGATTTCTCTTTTTTTTTTTTTTTTTTAGATTCTTTGTATGAATTTTTAGGAAGCCTGAAGCTAAGGAGTGTTTTATTTCTCTGTCTGAAATGATTGCTAGTGATGATAGTAAATGGGATGCTTTCATTCACCTGTGCAAGTAGAAGGCCTCTTGTTGCCTGGATGTGTGCTGCCCAGCAGGTTTCTCACTTTCTTCTACCTCCTCCCAGCCCCTGACCTCCTGCAATGGATTCCTGTGTTGAAATTCATTTTGGCATTTTAGCTAAGGTTCAAACTCTAATAAATATCTGCATAGCAAGAATAATTGGTATATTCATGAAGTACGATTCTAGTTTCATTGATGTCGTTAAATGCAGATGATCTCTTCTGGTTTAGCTTGGCCGTGAGCGAATGGGAATTGTTTAAGTTTCTGCACAAATGTTTGGATTTCATGAGACATGCTTGTGCATTAGAGACATAGTTTTAGCAAAAGCTTTATGGTGCTGACATCTGTGATAAAGGCAGGAGTCAGAAGAGATGGGTTTTAAACCCTTTTCATCCCTTTCTGTCTTGATGGCCTCAGCTCTTTGAGTTAGGTTTACAGGGCCGTGGTCTCTCTTTACTTCACAGCCGATCATCTCGAAAGAGTCATCTGTACTGCTTGTCTTCACTACCTCATTTCTTTTATATACCACACCCCAATGTCATCTGATTTTCATGCTCAACTAAAATGACTGTTACTAAGTGACCAGATCATGGGGATGCCGAAACGGCAGGATGCTTTAATACTGATTATGCCTTTGTTGTTGACTTCCACTGTCCGGCATCTTCCTTGACAGCCTACTCTTTTTTTTCCCCTGTTCCCTTTTACTATTTCTTTTCAGTCTTGGTAAGTTTCTCTTCTGCCCATCCTGTATATGTTATTAGCTTGAACTCTGTCCTTGACCATATTCTATTTTCATCCCAATTTCTGAGACCAGTGACTTTATCAGTGGTATTCTGACCGTTCCCGAGTCTACATCTTTATCTTGGAACTTTATTCTAATTAACAGACTTAAATTTCTAGGTACTTGGTGGACATTACTATCAGTGTGTTTAAGAGGGGGCTCAAACCAATCTATCAAAATCAGATCTCATCACTTCCTTTCTAACTACTCCCATCCCCTTCCTTCCCTTGCCTGGTCAGTCTTGATGAACAACAGTGTTAACCATGTACACAACCAAGCCGTAAACCTGAGAGTCCTTCTTCAGTTCTTCTATTTTCCTCATCTCCCATGTCCTGGCAGTCATGGAGTCCAGTCAATGGAAGTATTCAGTGTCTCTTGTTGGGTTCTGTTCATCCTTCTGCCATTGCCTTCATCCAGGACCTGTGGTATGTAGAGCAGTGCCGAGATCCCAGCAAGCAGTGCTGCCTCCTCAGCTGGGACTGGTGCAGATGCAGACTCTTGTGCTTTGGAAATCCTGACCCATCACGGCGTGCTTTGTTTCCTGTTTCATTTCTTTGAAATCCCCTGGCTACCAGCATTTTTTTTCCCTTTTTTAAATTGCATTTTAGGTTTTGGGGTACACATAAACAACATGCAAGATTGTTGCGTAGGTACACACATGGCAGTGTGATTTGCTGCCTTCCTCCCTATCACCTATATCTGGCATTTCTCCCCATGCTATCTCTCCCCAGCTCCCCACTCCCCACTGTCCCTCCCCTATTTCCCCCCGACAGACCCCAGTGTGTGTT
>CAUYLG010043949.1:0-16899 GCA_963573385.1 Cacajao melanocephalus
TCTAGAACTAGAAATACCATTTGACCCAGCAATCCCATTACTGGGTATATACCCAAAGGATTACAAATCTTTCTATTATAAAGACACATGCACACATATGTTTATTACAGCACTGTTTACAATAGCAAAGACTTGGAACCAGCCCAAATGCCCATCAATGATAGACTGGACAAAGAAAATGTGGCACATATACACCATGGAATACTATGCAGCTATAAAAAAGGATGAGTTCATGTCCTTTTCAGGGATGTGGATAAAACTGGAAACCATCATTCTCAGCAAACTGACACAAGAACAGAAAACCAAACACCACCTGTTCTCACTCAGAGGTGAGTGTTGAACAGTGAGAACACATGGACACAGGGAGGGGAACATCACATACTGGGGTCTGTTGGGGAGTGGGAGGCTAGGGGAGCGATAGTAGGGGTTGGGGAGGTTGGAGAGGGATAACATTAGGAGAAATACCTAATGTAAGAAAAAGAAAAGAAAAAAGTGTTTCTGGATACTCTACTGTCATGATATAAAATATAACCTGCAAGCATGTGTGGCAGATATTAGCTGTTGCTGAGTTTTTGTGCTTTGTGTTGTTTTGGCCACCAAATGTCTGAATGGATATCCCATCTTGGCAATGTTGGAGTGACAGGTTTCATCTCTCACCATGAAAACTAAAAAGGCAAGACACTCCTATCCCGGCATCCTCATAGCTAGAGCATGAGACCTGGGCTTGATCAATCAGACACCTCCATCTTGGACTTTGAGCAACAGCCTAGTGATACAAATAAGCAGGAACAGAGGATAATCTATTCCAGAAGTAAGAATAATGGTGGCAGCAGAAGCTTCCAGTTTTCAAAGGCAGCAAATCAGGGATAGCATCCTCTGCCCAGTGCCAGTGGCAATACAAGACATGGCATCAGCATTCCTGGTGGAGACAGCTGTGGCTTAGCATGCTCTTGGCTGTGGTGATGGCTGCTGCCCATAATCCGTTGTTTCTGTCCATAATCTGAGCCTAGATCCCTAGCCATCCCAGTGATTCTGTCAGCAAATCAATATCACTTTAATAAATTCCTTTCCTGTTTAAGTTAGCCAGAGGCAGTTTCTTTTGCTTGCAACTAAGGACCCCAAAACAATAAGGAATAAAATTCAAATGTAATAAAAAGATGGAATGGGGTGTGGGTAGAAATTCATAAAGAAATTGTATTCAAATGTACTTGATGAAAAGTTTAACTCAAACTGACTCATGTATAAAGGAGTCAAAACGTCTTCCTGTTATCATGTTTTTACAATTTACAAAACAGGATTAAAATTTAGACTGATTTCTTACCCATAGCTGGGTATCCCTCTAAATATCTCTATTTCTGTCAAAGATATCATCAACTTCCTCATTGCTCAAGATTGAAACCCCACAATTATTTTCATCTCTTAGTTCTTTCTTATATCCATGATATGATTTAGTGGTGTCCCCACCTAAATCTCATCTTGAACTGTAGTTTCCGTAATTCTCCCAGACCTACTGAATCTGAACCTACATTTCAACACAACCTTCCAGGGATTTATATGAGAAGGAAACAGAGGGTATAAGATATTCCTGTCCTTGGTAAACACAACTGGACTGGTAGTGGCAGAGCGGGATTCCACAACTCTTTTGCCCCCAAAATATGCAGAAAGTAGAGTCTGTTATGTCTTTGGTGACACAGTAGCTGAACCCCCTTGCCTGTATTTTGAAGCCTCCCCACCCTCCTTAGGCACACCTCTGCTCTCATTACTTAAACTGAATATGTCACTCCCTCTCCTGCTATCCCCTAAGCTGAGGGATGGGCTGAGGCCTGGGCCTCAGCAGCCTTCTGTATCTGCCTTGGGTTTGAAGCTAGGGAATGAAGAAGGGGCTGGACCCACATGGGCTCTAGGGGGAGGGGGGAGGAGATGGCAGCTCTGCTGTGAAGCCAAGTCCCCACTGTTAGTGGTGAAGCCTTCTGGTCTTGCCCGGTGCCTGGTGACCTGGGCACTGGGATCATCCCCTCTGTGGCATAATGTGGGTGTTGTACCTGATGGCAACATCATCAGATCTGGTGCTCGAACTTTCTGGAGAGTCTGTGAGCTTTAAAATTACTTCTTCTCAAACACGAAACATACAAATCCCTGGAAGGTTGTGTTGAAATGTAGGTTCAGATTCAATAGGTCTGGGTGGGCATAAAACTCTGCATTTATTTTTAAATTAATTTCTTCTTTAGGCTCTAGTCCAGTAAGAGAGATTCTGCATTTCTTTTTTCCTTTTTGATTTTTTGACACAGAGTCTTGGTCTGTCACCCAGGCTGGAGTGTAGTAGCACAATCTCAACTAACTGCAACCTACACCTTTCAAGTTTAGGCAGTCCTCCTGCCTCAGCCTCCTAAGGAGCTGGGACTACAGACATGCACCAGCACACCCTGGCTAATTTTTTTTTTTTTTGTATTTTTAGTAGAGACAGGGTTTTGCCATGTTGGCCAGGATGGACTCACACTCTTGTCATCCAGCTGGAGTGCAGTGGTGTGATCTCCACTCACTGCTACCTCCACCCCCTGGGTTCGAGCGATTCTCCCAACTTTGCCTCCCAAAGCACTGGGATTACAGGAGTGAGCCACGATGTGCAGCTGAGACTCTGCATTTGTAACAAGCTCCCAGGCGATGCCACCTTTGGCCTGAGGTGCCCTGCTTTGCACAGCAAGGTTTCACTCAATTTGTTTCTGGCTTAAACTAACACTCTGACTGATAGCTCTAGATTCCAACATCTAAAAACTTACAATGTATGGAAAGTCAGCATTTACACATCCATTACCAGAGCACACTAAAGGACATTCCCCAGTTTTTCTGGACGTATAATACCCTATGTCATCCTTCGGGAAAAAGTTCAGATGATATTTAATTTGTAAAATCAAAACAAGTTAGAAGCTGGGCAGTGGCTCATGTTTGTAGTCCTAGACTTTAGGAGATAGAGGCAGGCAGATCGCTTGAGCCCAAGAGTTGGAGACCAGCTTGGGTAACATAGCTAGACCTCATTTCTACAAAAAATTAAAAAAATTACAACTGTGTGTGGTGGTTTACTCCTGTAATCTCAGCGCTTTGGGAGTCCAAGGCAGGTGGATCACTTCAGGTTGGGAGTTCGAGACCAGCACAGCATGGCCAGCATGGTGAAACTGTATCTCTATTACAAATACAAAAATTAGCCAGGCATGGTGGCATGTGCCTGTAATCCCAGCTACTCAGGAGGTCAAGGCGTGAGAATCACCTGAACCTGGTAAGCAGAGGTTGTGGTGAGCTGAGATCATGCCATTGCACTCCAGCCTGGGCGACAGAGTGAGACTTGGTCTCAATAAATAAATATAAAATTAAATTAAAATTTAAAAATGAGCTGGGGATGGTGACAAGTGTCTGTAGTCCCAACTACTAAAGAAGCTGAAGTGAGAGGATCACCTTGAGCCCTGGATGTCAAGTCTGCAATGAGCTGGGATCACACCACTGTGCTTCAGCCTGAGTGATAGTGCAAGACCCTATCCAAACAAGAAAACAAAAACAAGTTAAAAGTATGCTGATGGATATTTTATTATTCTGTAAGAGCCCTAGAGGTAATTGGAGATACAGTGATATCTCATCAAAGGAGATTTGGCAATCATTGTATAATGTAGTAACATCTTGAGATGCAGGATTAGATGGGACATAGGTGGCAGGAATGATGACTCCCTGGCTAAAACAACTTTCTTGAAATCACTTATTCACACACTCCCAATCTCTTTTAGTAACTGAGGCAAAGAGATGAAGTTTAGCTAGACATAAAGCAGAAGCAGAGTAGTCCTCCCATCAGAAACCAGCAAGGTTTATTCACAATGGAAGTTTAGTTTCTTAAAGTCATCTGGGGCTGCCATAACAATATACCACCAGGACCTGGGTGCTTTAAATGACAGAAATTTATTTTTCATAGTTTTGGATACTGGGAAGTCCAAGATCAAGTGGGGAAAGATTCAGTTTCTGCTCAGGTTTCCCTTTCTGGTCTGCAGATGGCCTTTGCTGTCTCTTTGGGTGCTCATAACTCCTTCTTGCTGGATAGACAGCTCTGCTCTTTCTTCTTCTTATAACAGCAGTAATCTCATTGTGGGGGTTCAATCTACAAGGACTCAACTAAATCTGATTGCCCGCCAAAGGACCTACCTCCTAATTCATCATATTTGGGATTAGAACTATAAACAAAAATAAAATTCTAAGCCTTCTGACTAACTGAATGTACTCCTCCTCAGAGCCAAGGGCATTCCAAAATCAACCTGAAAAACTAGCTCAGGTCATGATAAGAGGTGGGGATCAAACATGCTTCATTATATCCTCCTCTGGTTGGAATTCAGGTACAGCTGACCAGTATTAACATTAAAACAGAGATCTTAACACTGACCAAACAGACTTTCTGTAGTAACAAGACATCAAATTTCAACCTGACTCTAGTATAGTATCACATGACATACAGCAGGGCCTGACATAAATCTAAGTATTTTATCTCAATATATTTCTTTGACATATTTTGAAATAATCTGGCAAAGCTGTCTCTTGTGGGGAAATCTACATTCTGTAGAGAATCCCTATTCCTTTCCACGTCTTTTCCCTAATCCAGAAGAGAATAAACTGAGAGTCTGACATCTTTTTAGGTCAGATAGGAGCTCTAAAGCCTGCTACCTGGAGGTTTCATCTCCATTATAAAACCTTGGTGTCCACAACCCCTTAACTTATTCCTTTAGATTGATTCCAGGTTTGTAGATGATAACTCTTTTAACCCATTGCCACTCAGAAAATCATTGAATCCACCTATGACCATGAAGCCCATCATTTCAAATTGTCCTGCGTTTCTGGACAGAACCAATGTATCTCATATATAATTGTACTTTAGGTTCTGGGGTACATGTGCAGATCATGCAGATTGTTGCATAGGCACATACATGGCAATGTGGTTTGCTGCCTCCATCCCCCTGTCACCTATATTTGGCATTTCTCCACATGTTATTACTCCCCAACCTCCCTACCCCCCGTGTCCCTCCCCTGTTCCCCAGAACAGACCCCAGTGTGTGATGCTCTCCTCCCTGTGTCCATGTGTTCTCACTGTTCAACACCCACCTATGAGTGAGAACATGTGATATTTGATCTCCTGTTCTTGTGTCGGTTTGCTGAGAATGATGCTTTCCAGATTCATCCATGTCCCTACAAAGAACACGAAATCATTGTTTTTTATGGCTGCATAGTATTCTATGGTATATATGTGCCACATTTTCCTTGTCCAGTCTATCATCGCTTATATGTGTTGATTGATGTCTTATGTCTCTCAGCGTGTATAAACCCAAGCTGTAACTCACCCACCTTGCCCACCTTGGACACATGTTCTGAGGATCTCCTGAGGCTGTGTCTTGGGCTGTTGGTCACTCATATTTCACACAGAATCTCTTCAAACGTTTTACAGAGTTTGACTCTTTACAGCAACAGGTCTTCCACATAAGAATTTTTGTGGGATGCCAACATTGCATCCATAACAACAGCTAAAGACTCTTTGATATGAGTAATTTGGTTTCAGCATTAAGAGAGTATCAGTTCTGGATACAAACCCATGTTGCCAGCAGTAGTGTGTTTTGTAAACCTGGAATAGAATTTCGGTTGGTTTACAGATCCCAAGAAGTAAATGAGGGTACCCTTGGGGGATCTCATGATCCACAGGTGAAAAATCCACCCATACAGGAGTAACTGACCCCAGTCAGTGGGGAGAGGAGCTCTCTGCCTCTCCAGAATGACAGCGGCCCTTTCTCTTTAAGTCCTTTTTTTTTTTTGGATGAAAATACTGGAGGCTGGGTAATTATTAAAACACAGTAATTTATTTCTCAGTTTTTGGAGGCTTGAAATTCAATATTCGGGTGAAGTTTAGGTATCCTCACATGCAAAAAAGAGACCAGATCCTTCCCCTAAGTGCTTTTGAGGAGGGCACTGGTGCCGCACTGAGAGCCTCCCAGCCCTTAGACCCCATCTCTCCTCAAGGCTCTGCCACTGACGCTGTTGTACTGGCTACTGTTTCACTAGGGTGTTGGCAGGGACACAAACATTCAAACCGAAGAGCTTTTCCACTTCACACAAGATCCATGGTAAGTGACACTAAGCCGGGTTCTGCAGAGTCAAGACATTCACAAGGGGCATGGCATGGGTAATACTGGCTTCAAACCCGGCAGGCGTTTCCAGTCCAGGAGCACTGACAGGCCCACAGCCGGCCCTAGAGTGAAACCACCGCCCAGCACCCGCCTGCCTCAGTCGTGTTCCTGGCAGCGTTGGCCTCAGGGTGCACAGCAAACCGCCCTGCACCCTGCAGGCATCCTGCAGCAGTCCTGGGCGGAGAGCGCCAAGGCTCCCTGGGAGCTGTTCCCTGGGTCAAAGAAACAAGGTGACCGTAGCCTGGGGACTCCTGTCAGAGAGAAAAAAAAGTCCTTAGTGTTTGAAATGAATATTCGCCCAAATTACAAAAGGATAAAACATTAAAACTCAGACGCTTCCTTGGTGCAAAATAATTATACATGCTCGTAATAGGAAAAAAATTCAAATTTCACATAGGTCTTGATTTACTACAAATAAACCTCTGTGGCTAGAGTAATAATATATCTATGCTTCAAAAACACCACCAAAGCTGTGGATGGGAACCCTGTTTACTCCCAGCAGGTTGCAGATGTCTTAGAAACACAGTCCTAGACCACAGTTTCAAGAGACCCAAGCAATCACCTCATCTGCTGACTTCCAAGTTGCTGGCTAGAAGCAGGTCAGGTGCCTGAAGGGTCCCTGAGCAACCTTTCAAAAACTCTCTCTCCTCAATGACCTACCCCCCATCAGAGCAGCCCCACTTTTGAATGCTTTACCAATCCAGATGCCAACTGAGATTTCTTTTCACAATCGCTTCCATGGCAAAGGAAAAATTACACACTCACTGAACTAGTCCAAGCCTCTCTCTATAGTGTTTTTTTTTAATAAGTAACAGGACCTTATTGTGGATATTCAGGTTTCTTTAAAAATAAAACACTGCTATAAAAGCATAGAACATCCTCCCCTCTGAAAACTTGTGCCAAAGGAAAAAGCAAACATCAAGAATGGGATTGTGTGGAATAAAGGTGACTTCTATTGCTAACTGTGGACTTCTCTAACTGTGGACTTACATCATAATTGTAACAAATTAGATCTAAATCTACAGTGGGCTTCAGGGTAGAGCTGAGGTCCCAGCTAAGAAGCAGGAAGAACCATGGAACTCAGAGCCTGGAATCCAACCCCAGGGTCTCCACGTTAGCATCAGTGGCTGCAGAGCCATTATCAGGACTTCTCAAAACCAAGAAAGTAGGCAGGTAGGTCAAAAACCGGTCACCTGAAAACACACAGTCCCAGCAGTGAATCCCTTACCCACCTGGGATCAAGCTCTTCAGCAAGCGGTCTCCTGCATCAACCCAAGGACTCCCGGAAAATGGGCAGTGGGCTAGGCAGACTCCTGGAAACCACTGCCCTAATGAGAACACATTTTAAAAAGCATCAGTGGTTGTGTTCTCTGTAGAGAATGGAGTGAAGCGAGCTTCAGTATGAAAAAGCAGGAGGAAACTTTTCCCATAAAGCAATAGAGCAAAAGAACCCCATGATGTACAGAAAATAACACTTACAAGAGAAATGCACAGGCAAGGAACTAATAGGAATCTAAATGGTTTTAAATAAAAACAAACTTTCCCACCCATGGAAGGGAGAAAACTATAATCATTTATATGGTGAAAGAGGAAAGGGGTTATGCAGGTTGACCTAATGAACTGACTTGCCCTGGTTTATTCTCACTCAGCCTCAGACCAAAACCCAAGGATCAAAACCAACTTTTGGCAAAAAGGCAAAGGAATAACAACCAAGGATAGGATGATTAAAAATATGGCCTGCAAATAAATAATACAAAGACAGATGAGAGGTATTAAAAGGCAGATTTATTTTCCTTCCAATCATCCATAATTTAGAGATGCTTCCAATAACTGAGAGAAGATATAGCCAAGTTGTGAATTACTACATGCAAGATGCCAGGATAGTGGCAGCCTATATACAGACGAATAAAACAATTTCTCCAGATAATAAAAGCCAACGTGGTCCATTATTCCCTGGGTGAAGTACTCTTGAAGACGACACGATCACTTCAGAAAAACCAAGGGAAAACTATTTCTGATTAGCATTCTTCCCCCCAAAGTAAATGGTCCCAGAGTAAAAGTCTATAACTATGTCCTTTGTCTAGTTACTTCTGGAAGGTGGATGAAACTTGAAGAGACTCCTTGAAGATGGGGTGACTTCTGTGCAGCAATCACCTGCGAGCTTACATACCAACATTGCAAGGTGGGAGAGAATGCATTCAAGAGAGTAGGAAAGGAAACGTCAGTGGCCCTCTTGGCAAAGTGGTCCTTGGGAGTTCCGAACGTTTGCCCACCGTATTTGAAGAGTGTCCGGAGACATGATAACGTTTGACTTCTGATACAATCTTCAGGGGGTGTTTTCACAGTTTTACATAATTTAAGGAATTAAAAATCTAATAGAATTTTCAAAGAAACCTCTCCAAATGTGTGAGGATTCTCAGAAGGAACATGACATTTGTTAACCGTGGTGACAACATATAATAACCAACGTTTTGAATTGATTTGAGTTCAGTTTTAACAATGGTCTAAGTCCAGCCACAAAAAGAGAAGTGCTTGCAAACCAAATAGGAATCCTGTGGTTTTCTGGATGAAGACCAGAACGACTCCCTCCAGCCCTCCCGGGCTCTGCTTTCAGTCCTTCCCTCTTTGCCATTTGAGCATCGCTGGCGCCACCCAGTGGCCCCATGACCCCTGCTTCAGTGCCACGGAAGGCCCAGAAGACTCAATGCTCCCAGTACCAGAGTACCAGAGGGACATGATGGACCCCTTACTGAGCTTGGCCACCTGCCTTGACTCCTTTCATTCTCATCAGAACCTAAGACACAGGGGGTTTTGCATCCAGCTGGCAAATAGGAACACAGAGGCTTCAAGCTGTATTAAGACTTTGCTTACAGTCAGAAAGCTAGCCAGCACTGGGTCTGGGCTTCCAACCCTTCCTCTGACCCAGTTGCACACATGGTCCTTACGAAGAGGATGGCAGCACTTCGCTTGTTGCTTCATTTGCATAGCTCTCTGATCCCAAGCTTTAAATAACCAAGCAACACATTCTAAACTACACATTTGCTATTCCCAAAGACAAAGCTTAATTCCAAATAAATGACCAACTAAGATAAGTTTCTAAATATATTTACAGACTTAAATATAAGACATCAAATTATGAAACTACTGCAAGAAAATACTGGGGAACCCACCTAAGACATTGGTCTGGACAAATAATTCTTACACAATCAAATGCAACCAAAGCAAAAAATGGACAAATGGAGTCACATCAAGGTAACAAAGAAACTGAGGTGGGAGGATCGCCTGAACCCAAGAGTTCAAGGTTGCAGTGAGCAATGATCCCATCTCTGTACTCCATCCTGGGTGACAGAGGGAGACCCTGTCTCTTGTATGCAAGTGCCACAAAGAGGTTGATATAACCACGGATCCAGGCTCCTTTGGTAAAGGTGAACTTCAAATTTAGATTTCCTTAAATCAAGGCCCAAGGAAATATCTTTCTACATAGGAAAAAAAAATCAAAGAAGAAAGATGTAAAAGTAAAATGTCATCCAAGAAGGATGGCCAGCCTTTGCCACGTCACTGTCCCTGCAGTTCATGGGCGGGGATGGGGAAAATCCTCAACAATAGCTAATATGAACAGCTCTCCCAGGTTCCCAGGAAGTATGCATAAGACCTTTCTAATTAATTTACTTTTAAAAATCTAAAACTCATTAAATAATAGCACTTCTTCTGAATTTGTCCTAATGATACTTAAATGGGATCATCTTTATACCATGTTGAAGAGGATTTTCCAGCTGAAAGTACTACGTGAATGAGATTACAGGAATTATGCTTTACCTTCTTGGGAACAAATGAAAAGCTTACTATGTAAAAAAATGTTTAATATTTACTGCTAATTATAAGGATGATAACTTATTTGAAGAGCACTAAAAACAGTATAAGCTAGAAAACATTAGGAGTACATTGAGTTACAGATTTGACACCAAACTACAATCAATTAATTATTATAGATCTAGGGCCTGGTGCAGTGGCTCACGCTTATAATCCCAGCACTTTGGGAGGCTGAGGTGGGTGGACCACAAAGTCAAGATATCAAGACCATCCTGGTCAACATGGTGAAACATAGTCTCTACTAAAAAAAAAAATACAAAAATTAGCTGGGCATTGTGGTGCATGCCTGTAGTCCCAGCTACTCGGGAGGCTGAGGCAGGAGAATTGTTTGAACCCAGGAGGTGGAGGTTGTGATGAGCTGAGATCATGCCATTGCACTCCAGCCTGGGTAACAAGAGAGAAACTCCGTCTCAAAAAAAAAAAAAAAAAAGAATTATTATAGATCTAATGCTTCTTTAAAACCAAACATTCATTCTGGATCTGAATGGGAGATTTTCGGTGACAATCGAATCTGTCTGCTTTGCTTTTTCCAGTTCACCATCCACTGCTGCAAACATCACAATTATACTGATGATCAGTACAGATATGAAAGGAGTTTCAAAAACCCCTATGCTAATTTACACAAAAGTTTAGAAAATGTAAACAGTGAAGCTTTCTTCCATATTCTGGTTCCATTATGGAATATCCAAAACCTAGAAGCGATGTCTTATTTGAGAAACTCTAAACTAAGGAGAAAACTCAAATCACTCTGTATTTGACCCAAACACCTCAAATGGCCTCCCAGTGTATTCTAGGGCACTTGCTTCTCAGATCTCCAACAAGGCAAAGGAGTTACTTGGGACTCCTGTGTAGTGTAAGTTCTGATGCTGCAGGTCTGGGGTAGGGCTATGATTTTGCTTTTTGACAAGCTCCCAGTTGATGCTGATCCTTATGATCTCCTAGTTTGTAGAGCCTGCAATTTGAGCAGCAAGACTGCAGAAAATAGGTGGCCTATGCTACATGTGGGGCACCCTGTTCCATGGCCAAGCCTGCTTGTCTAGATTTACCCCATCTTTCGATAGCTCTACCTCCTGTTTTTTTCTCCATGTGAAAATAAAATAACCCCACTCCACGGATCTGAGGGTGGGGCACATGGGATTTTCTGCAGCAAGCTCCAAGTTAGGCCCCCACAGTGGTGGCACCCACCTGCAGTCTTAGCTAGCTACTTACTAGGAGGGGAACTTAAATCTACAGGGACAAGAGACACACTTCAATGAACAGACATGTTTGACCAAAAAGTTTGACCATAAAATCTTGAACATTTCTTATTCATTTCCGCTGGCGTTACCTTCTTAAAGGTATTGTTATTGGTTGTTACATACGCATGAAGAGTAAAAAACGGCTAAAGGTAGATAACATTGTACAGAATCAGGAGCCCATGGAGGTGCAGTGTTTCTTCGCCCATTCTATCTAATTCCAGAGGAGAAAGAGAGCTCCTGTACCAGTCGATATGAGTGGCAGAGTGAACCACAGTATCTTTAACTTTTCAAAAGGGAAGACATTGAGCATCACGTTGGCATGATCTGTTAAAATATGATGATAATTGGCTGGGCCTCCCAGCACTTTGGGAGGCTGAGGTTGGTGATCGCTTAAGGTCAGGAGTTCAAGACTGGCACGGACAACACGGTGAAATCCCATCACTACTGAAAATACAAATATTAGCAGGTCATGCTATTGGGGGCCTGTGGGCCCAGCTATTTAGGAGGCTGAGGCACAAGAATTGCTTGAACCTGGGAGGCGGAGGTTGCACTGACCCAAGATCATGCCACTGCACTCCAGCCTGGGTGACAGACTGAAAGTCTATGTCAAAAAAGAAAAAAAAAAACATGAAGATGATTAAGTGTTACAGGCTTTGTATTGGGTGTAAACTGTGCGAGTGCATCTGCTCCCATGTATGCACATGCCCACAAATTAAACCTTAGCAGGCAAGGTGCGGAGGAAAAATGTATAATCCCAGCACTTTGGGAAGCTGAGGCTGGTTGGATTGTCTCTGGAGCTAGAGACCAGCCTGGGGAACATGGTGAAACCCTGTCTCTACAAAAAAATACAAAAAGTAGCCCAGTGTGGTTGTGCGCACTTGTAGTCTGGACTACCATCAGCCTTCGAAGCTCCTTATGCAGGTCAGAGACACGTATTTGGATGTAAGCAAAAGGGAATGATTCTGAGAGCCTCTATCTTGCAGGAGCCTCTTTCCATGTGGCCAGGGCCCTCTAGGCTCTCACTGTCCTTTCCTCCATCTCCCCCTTGCCATTTATCCTCAGGGAATGCTCCAGCCTCAGGGCCTTTGCACTTACTGTCTTTCCCCACAAATAGCACTGGTGCTTGCTCTTGCATATCCCCTGGTCTCTGCTCACATGCTGCCCTATCAGAGAGACTCTCCTGACACAACTGCTCTCCCCCTCCCTTTTCTTTCAGGGCATGGACCCCTCCTGGCATCCTGCATATTTTAGCATTTGTTCCTGCCTCTCTCCACTAGAGTGCAAGCTGCAGGAGAACTGTATCCCTAGGGCCTGGTAAGTGCTCAATGACCACTTTTTCAAGGACCACATTTGCATAATATTAACATGTATTATGAAAGGCAAGAGCAGTGAATTGTCCTGTTATATGCACTGGACACATGTTGCACCAGCATGTCCCTCTCTCTGTGTGATTTAATTTCCATGACTTTGTGGGGGTGATATTATTGTAATTTCCAATTAACAGATGAGGCACAGAGAGAATCACAGGTAGGGATTGTGCCTGGCAGGCAGCAAGCATTCAGTGACTGTTAGCTAACTGAGATTAACTATTATTTTGCTATGGAGATGGGTGGGGACCATGTAAAAATGCAAGGCTTCCAAAGTAGACAACAACCCTCTCACTTGGGGGTCACACCTAATGTGTCACAAGAAAGCTTTGGATCTTCCCCATCGGAGCCACCTTTGGGAGAGTCACCTGAGGGGAAGCTAGGTACTCCTGCTCAGCATGATTGACAAGGTCCTTATGCCATTTCTAGTGCCCAGAAGGTGCAGGCGGTTCAAGGCACTTCCACACAGGTTGTCTAGACTACTGACCTATCAGGGCAGTGTCTGGGGTTGCAAGAGAACCAGCTTTTAGAAACAGCATTGGAGGCCAGGGGCGGTGGCTCACACCTGTAATCGCAGCACTTTCAGAGTCTGAAATGGGCAGATTATCTGAGGTTGGGAGTTTGAGACCAACCTGACCAGTATGGTGAAACCCCATCTCTGCTAAAAATACAAAAAAATAGCCAGCCGAGGTGGCACAAGCCTGTGACACCAGCTACTCGGGAAGCTGAGGCAGAATTGCATGGGCCTGTGAGGCAGAGGTTGCAATAAGCCGAGATTGTGCCACTGCGCTCCAGACTGGGCAATAAGACTAAAACTCCGTCTCAAAAAATGACAACCACCACCCAAAAAAAACAGCATTAAAGATAAAATAGCAAGTAAAGACTAAAGTCTTCAGAACCCTTGTCTCAGAAGATTCTAGGCTAGAGCTGAAGGTTCTGAAATACTGACTCAAGATTTGTCTTGCTTTAACTCATCCTGTTTCCACATTCTTTACCAACTATAAATGATTTACCATGTTGTCCTCTTTCACTGCTGTCCAAACTGATACTAGTAATTCATATATCCTGAAACAATAAGTCACATGTGTATTACTTTAAAATGAAAACAAAGAGTCCTTTCTTACTTTTGTAATTAATAAAATTTGTATGTGTTTGACCAGATTCCCCTTGAGAATTGCTCACAGAATTAGTCATATTCTAAATAAAAACACAGGACAGGAGATGCACACATTGATTTAAAAAAAAGATAAAATGATCGTTTACAAATCATACATTTTTGGTAAAACAGATCCAAACTCTCCAAATTTCCTTACATCATCAATTTTCCTTGAGTCCATACCCAACCTATTTCACATCAAGAGAGTCTTTGCTTCTTTGCAAATGTGTGAGAAACTTAAATTGTTTGAACTGAGTGCAAATCACAAGTCTGGCTTTGATACCAATTTTTTTTTTTTTTTAAATGGAGTCTCTCTCTGTTGCCCAGGCTGGAGTGCAGTGGTGTGATCTTGACTCACTGCAACCTCCGTCTCCTGGGTTCAAGCGATTTTCCTGCCTTGGCCTCCCTGAGGAGCTGGGACTACAGGAGCACATCAACACACCCAGCTAATTTTTTTTTTTTTTGTATTTTTAATAGAGATGAGGTTTCACCATGTCGGCCAGGCTGGTCTCAAACTCTTGACCTCAGGTGATCCGACAACCTCGGCCTCCTGAGGTGCTGGGATTATAGGCGTCAGCCACCATGCCTGACCTTTAATACTAGTTTCCTTTGGTGCTACCCAAGTCCTATCCAGCCTTGACTTGGCCCTGCTCCACCAGTCTTACCCTGTGCCTGCACATCTAGAAGGTTCACATGCACAAGTCAATGATACAACAGTGCAGAAAGCTACAGTGGGAATGCCATTTCTCCATTGCCCTACTTGTTCCTTTGTTAACCCCTCCCCAACCACCCCAGGCCCCACTGCCCACTCCCAGACTCCTTTCCATCTTGAGAGCCCAGGGAGGGTATCTAACCTACTCCCCAATGGGTGAGTAGGACCTCCACTTCTAGAAGCATCCGTGATTTCTCCTAGCCAATATCACAGATGTGCTCCAGGTGTACTGCTGCTCAGCATAAGCTAATGGCCTCACTCCCATGCCTCCCTTTTTCGCTAACATGACCTCACTCACAAATCAGGCTCAGGATTAAATGAGGAAATGCAAGAAAGATATTAGCACTATTCTCAAATCCTTCTCTCCCTCCACATAACTGCAGACAACCACAACCAAGGAACAGGAGGAGACACATAGAAGAACAAAAAGATTTGTGAATAATGATGAGAACAGTAATACTCACAGCAAATAGTGGCTTTTAGAAAACAGAAGGGAGGGTGGGGCACAGTGGGCTCATAACTGTAATCCCTGCACTTTGGGAGGCCGAGGCAGGCAGATTACTTGAGGTCAGGCGTTCGAGACCAGCCTGGCTAACATGACAAAATCCCATCTCTACTAAAATATAAAAAATATAAAAAAACTGGCTGGGAGCAGTAGTACACACCTGTAATCCCAGCTACTTAGGAGACTGAGGCAGAGAATCACTTGAATGTAGAAGGTGGAGGCTGCAGTGGGCCAAGATCACGCTATTGCACTCCAGCCTGGGAGACAGAATGAAACTCCATCTCAAAAAAAAAAAAAAAAAAAAGAGAGAGAGAGGGTGCAGAAGGTGCACACTATCCCCCCTTGGGATAGGGTCTCATTATGTTGCCCAGGCTGGACTCAAACACCTGGGCTCAAAGCCATCCTCCCTCCTCAGCATCCCAGGTAACTGAGAATATTGGCAGAAACCACTCCATGGGGATATAGCAGATTTTGTGATTATCCACTCTGTGCTAGGCACTGATGATATACTCATCCTTTTACATATATTTACGGGTTTACATATAAGTAATTTCACATGTATTTGTGTGTATCTATATGTATAGATACACACACCTCACATTATCTCAATAATGTCGGTGCGGCTCACATAATCAGTTGAAGATTTTTAGAACAAAAACTGAGGTTTCCAGAACCAGGAATTCTGTTTTAAGACGTCAGCATCAAGGTTTGAGCCAAGCCAGCCCCACCCAATCACACAGACTAATTCTTTGAAATGGATCTTTTATACATCTCACATCTCTCTCAATGGCTCTGTTTCTTTGGAGAACCTTTATAGACACAGGAGAAATCTGCAAATGGACCGCTCACAGGAGCAGCAGAAGGAAGAGAGACACAACAGTCCCTAAGCTGAACGTGCGTCTGGGAGACTGTGATGTGCAAAAGCATTAGCAGAACCGGGTCTAGGACCCAGAAAGAGAAACTATCTATATCTGACAACAGATTAATAACCAGAATATATAAGAAGCTCAAACAACTTTAGAGGAAAATTTTTAATAATCTGATTCTGAAAATGGACAAAATATCTGAATCTCCAAAGAGGACATAAAAATGGCAAACAGGTATATAAAAATGGCAAACAGGTATATAAAAATGTGCTCTACATCCAGCCCAAGTTCCCAGCAGGAGCAGAAGAGGACCGTTTCCTAGAGAAGGGATGAAGGAGGCAGTTCTGGCATCTTCTCAGCACAGTCACCACTCTCAGATGAAGGCAGCATGGTGATGTTATGCTGGTTTTTCCGGGACTGAACTCTTCCTGGAATTATCTGGAGGAATTCTCAATCCATCAGTCCTAATGGCCGGAAAGCAACACTCAAGGGACCATGTGGAGGAGACAAAAAGACAGAAAGCAACACACTGTGGGTCCCGCTGCACGTCAGCCCTGTCCCTGGGCTTCAGTCTTACTCTGGCCTATGCTTTCCCCCACCCTTTCGACCTGGACAGCTTCTGTTTCACCTTTAAGATCTGACTCAATGGCCGGGTGCCGTGGCTAGCTCCTGTAATCCCAGCACTTTGGGAGGCCAGGGTGGGCAGATCATGAGATCTGGAGTTTGAGACCAGCCTAAACAACATGGTGAAACCCCGTCTCTACTAAAAATACAAAAAAAAAACTTACCTGGGCATGGTGGTGCACATGCCTGTAGTGCCAGCTACTCAGGAGGCTGAGGCAGGAGAATTGCTTGAATCTGGAGGTGGAGGTTATGGTGAGCCAAGACTGCAGCACTGCACTCCCGCCTGGGCGACAGAGCAAGACTTCGTCTCAAAAAAAAAAAAAAGAGAGAAAGAGAGAGAGAGAGAAAGAGAGAGAGAGAG
>CAUYLG010043951.1:0-34708 GCA_963573385.1 Cacajao melanocephalus
AAGAATCCTGTTCTCTCTCCCTCTTTTTCTTCCTCTTTCTTTCTCTCGTACATTCTTTTTTTTCTTTCTTTCACTCTCACTTTCTTTCCTCTCTTTTCCTTTCTTTCAAAAAATAAATAAATAAATAAATAAATAAATAAAAAAGAAAATAAAGGCAAGAAGGAGGCTTGGACAGGGGGTTTAGCAGTTCAGGTAGAGAGAAATAACTGAGTTGAAGCAGATTTTTAGAGTAAGTAGATGCCAACGAGACTTTTAAGTCAGTAAATATGAGGGAGGAGAAATGACTCCTAGGCCTCAGAAACCGGGGAAGTATAGAAATATTAACCAAAAAGAAACAAACTAGGAGACAAGCAGGAAGGCTAGCAAAAAATCAAGCTGTTTTGGACATACCACACTTGAGGTACCTCTGAGACATTAAAGTAAAATCAACTGGACAGTTGACCATACAACTCTAAAACTCAAGGGAGAAATTGAAGCTTGTGTTACAAATCTATGAGTCATCAGCCTATACATTTTATTGAATGACTAGATACTGAATGAAATTATCTAGAGGGAATGTGTCGACAAAACAGGAAGACAAAGAAATTAGAAAATGGAGAAGTCAGTAAAGATGGTAATCAATAAGACAAAAAACTTGGCAATTCCAAAATTCCAGAAGCAAATGAAGAGTCACACTGAGAGGCTGAAAGAGATGAAGACAAATAGCTGACACTAATTTTTTGACAAGCTGGAGGATATGGACAGGCATGATGAGAGCAGCTATAATGGAGGGTTGGGAAGAAAATACTAATTAAAATCTATTTTTTAACAAAACAATGTGAGGAGAAGAAATGGACACAGCAAGCACAGAAACATTTTCAAGGAATTTTACCATGAAGGGTAAGAACAATGGAGTGTCAGGAGGGAGACAAAATAAAGTCAAAGAAGCGTTTTCCTTAAATGATGAAAATCCATTACACCATGGGAGTAAGAATTTTTCCTTCTCTACCCATCACTCCCACAGTGTAATAGATTTTCATAATTTTCATTATTTATTTACCGATCAGTAGAGAAGGATGAAGCCAATGAGAGATGGGATATCACAGTGGCAGAGAATGCCAGTGAATAAGTGGGAACGGAAGACCCAGTGCACAAGTGAAGTGTTGGCCATGGGGTAAAGCTAGGGCAGTTCATCTTCAGAAACTGAAGGGAAAGCAGAATACAAGAATAAAGACGTAGACAGATTGGTGATGGAAAGTGGAAGCAGTTCCTATCTGAGTACTCCAACATCAGCTGGGAATAAGGCTGAGATACAAAATATTAGACATCTTTAAAAAAATCGTAAAATGGTTGCCTCAGAGAGACGGAAAATAAATTTACTAGGTAAATATACTTGGACTGCTTAGCAGAGCTAAGTGCTCACTTGAGATTTTTGGTAATAAATTTAATCAGACCCGTAAATATAGTTGGGTATTTCTCTTCAGCCACATTCACCTATTTGATTCTAGCCATAAGACAAAGCAGAGTTACATTTAACTAGAATAGAATTTTGTCAGGTAAGAGAAAAGCTGGAGAGTTAAGGGTGTATCCTAGGCAGTGACTATAACTATTGACTCTAAGCTAGAAAAGGAGAGAAGTGAGGACACAGGTGGGTGATGGTGGGAAGGAATCAATAGTAAAAAGGTGGTGAAGCGAGGGGCAACGGATTGAAGGTCCTGCTAGCATCAAGAACAGTTGAAGTGGGAGTACTAGGGAAATTGAGCTAGAAAGACACAGAGTGACGGTTTCACATGGAATGCTTGAAACTGATATGTTGATAATGACATCGCTATTACCAAAAACAAGGTTTTTAGGGTTCTTCAGAGAAACATAACCATTGGAAAGATGATGATGATGATGAAGATAGGTAGGTAGGTAGAGAATTAGAGAGAGAGAGAGAGAGAGATTTATCCTGGGAATAGGCTCATATGATTATGGAGACTGAGAAGTTTATTGTCTGCTGTCTGGAGAATGAGGGAAAGTGCTGGTGTAATTCAGTTCAAGATCCAGGAGGAAAGGCCACTGGTATAAGTTCCAGGGTCCAAAAGCTGGAGAGCCAGGAGCTCCAATGTCTGAGGACAGGAGAAAAATGAATGACCTAGCTCAAGAAAGAGAGAATTTGTCCTTATTCTGCCTTCTGTTCTAATTGAGCCCTCTAAGGGTTGGGTGATGCCTGCCCACACTGGTAAGGGCAGTTTTCTTTACTCTGTCCACCAATTCAAATGCCAATCTCTTCCTGTAACAGCCTCCCAGATACTCTCACACATTTGTTCACCAGTTATCTGGGCATACCAAGGCCCGTCAAGTATGACCCTGCAAGTGAATAATAAGGAAGACAAGATCATTGGAAATTAGAGAGGCAAGGCACTGAGTGGCTGGGATATGAGTGGATTGTCTAAATGGTTATCATGAAATTGATGCAGAAATTACAGTATAGATTTGTACAGCCAAGTACTAAACCTTCAGTAAATGAGACATTTGTCACACTGTATTGAAATAACTAGTTTACATGATAAACTATGAGGGAACTATGAGCTTATCTGGAATAGATAAATTGTTATCTTTTTCTCTTTAGTGCTCAGGAGAATGTCTAGTACATAATAACCATTTAATAAATATTTGCTAAAGCACCCTTGTCCCAAGATCAATTCATGAGAGTACTGACATGAAAAGGGGGAAAGTAAACCACATACTGGGGATAAAAAGCCAAGACACGCAGATGCCTCAGAAAGACTTAAAAGTTTGGTGCTGTTTTCAACAAAAGTATTTAAATATTTAACCACGTTTTGAGGAGAGGACATTGCAGCCACCATGGTTCTCCTCTGCTTTCTGTTGAGAATGTGGTCAGCTTCTTCTATTGTCTCTAGTAATTCAATGCTGGTTCCAAATTTCCTTATCCCATACAAAAAAAAATAAGTCTTTATGTTAAACAAACCCTGTTTTCTTACAGGATAATTTAGTTTGATTATTCTAATATGCCTTTTACAATCTCACATACTACTCCAAGCAGCTTGTAAAAATATTCTTTCCAACCCAATAGAGTATATGCCCTTATATGTACAGTGATGTTTCAGAACCTCTCAGAGATCCCGATTCAACTTTATCCCCTTGTTTGGGACTGGGGGAACTAGAATAAGATTAAGAGGAAAGCTATGCCAATAGCTGCATGAGGGGCCGGTCTGTAAAAGTCCTAACATGTAACTGGAATAAATATTTTTAAATTAATTTTCTATTGCAGACTTGCAATACCCCAAGTAAAAACCCTCTCTGCTGCAGACCTAGCTCTGTTGAGTATTCTCAATGAACATTGGCAGTGAAGCCAGATGAAAGTCAGTTGCAATCAGCTGAAATTCCCAAAATTGAGTGATACAGGATTATTGGAGTGCAATGTATTATGCTGCCTAAATTTTGAATTCTTTGCCTTCTAACAAGTGGTCTGGCTTGGCACACACAGAAGAAAGCTAACCAAAAACAGCAATTTATTAAGAATATCTAAGTTGAAGTTAAATGACTTGCCCTGGGTCACACAGTTAGGAAGTGACAGAGCTGGTATTTAAGCCTAGGCAATCTGGCTCAGAGCCTACATTCTTACCCATTACACTATTTTGTCTCTTTAAAAAAAAAAAACAATATTGACACTGGTTTGGCATGCAAAAGCAAAATACTGAGTAACTCTTTCTTTGCACAATTTGTTCCAATAGATGTTCGATTTCCCTCCACCTCCGCTAAATAAATGCTAAACAACTATTTAAAGAACATTGGTTTTACAAGGTGGCAAATCATTAACCTCCCTCAATCAGGCACATGTTCTCCATCTCATCCTAGGTGGTAAACTGCATCATTGTTCTCTATGCTACATTATTCCTGGAATCTACTCTTTGGTGTGTGACTTTGCAGTTCCTCCTGCAAGGCAAAAATTTACTTTCCAGTCTTTCACTTGGAGCTAGGTTTTGTGGCTTGCTTTTTAGACAGCGGGATAATACTAAGCAAAGCTTGAGATGCAGTGCTGCAGCTGGGCTTGCTCTCTTACGCTCTGCCATGAACATGCAAAGAACATGCCCCGAGTACCTCACTATTCCCAGAATTTGAGACACCTGGAGCAAATCTAAACCTCACCTCCAGCCATTTGCTAAGCTCAGCCTCGATCAGCTTAACTTCAGTCAAATCTCAGATACAGGACAAAAAGGGAATTGTTTATTTTTGCTTATCATTGAGTTTCACAGTAGTTTCTAATCAGCATCAATTCTGCCAGAGTTAACTGATACAGTCTGCTTAGGACACGTCAAGTCTTGGTCCCATTCTTCTACTCTGAGACTCCAGCTCAAGCCTGATAAAGTGCCTAGGAAAGAGTAACCACAAACGTTCTCAAGAGAAAAATCTTTACATTGTTCTTTGAGAGTACAAAGAATTCTCTCTTTTAGAATGTATAGAAAACCCTTTCTTCTTGTGAAAAACCAGAAAAGAAAATACAAAGGGAAAAATGTAAGGAGGAAGTCAAGGGGGGCTTTTACGCTTTGTTTTCTCCTTTTTAAAGTATTTGGTATACTTTCTTGTTGGTAGCACAAAGAAGGAAGAAAAAACGAAAGGAAAAACTCCTTGAGAAATGAAATTGTTCCCCTTATTTCAGGAGTGGTAGTTTAAAAATATATGAAACTACGTAGAGGGCCAGGGAAACAGGAAACCAATTCATAGAACCAGTAGACGACAAGAAAGGGAGGAGAGTAAGCCATGCATCACTTAGAAGAGCTTCCAGGCAGACACACCTACTTGAACCAGAGAAGTTTCTGTTCACAAGTGAGGGAAGTTGTTAAAGAGCTCTTACTCTAGTGTACTAGCATATCTTAGTTTGTTGCTGGTATCATCCCGAAGTGGAGCTCTGAAAGCATCTTCTCATAGGAATAATTGTGTGATTAATCTTACAGTGTGTTACATTTAGTGGTTCATTCCACAGATTTTTCTCAGCACTTACTCTGTAACCAGGCATTTTTGCTGTGGTAAGTGATAAAGGTAACGACCTGAAGACTGCCGAAGGAACCTCAGCAACAAGTATAGCATTGTTTAAGGGAGATTTCAAACAGCTGGCTTACAAATCACCTTTCAGAATATGATCTCTCTATAAGTTAGGAAATGTGTTGTTCTGTACTTTTGTCCACTAAGTGTATCACAGAGGCTCAAGAAACCTGAGGATTAAAAACAGATGTGCTAGCTAATTTTTAAAAGGAAACTGCAATGAGATTACTACACGGAATTAGTAGGTCAAAACTGTAGTATATATGATTGATAAGTTGGTCAGAATGGCTTCATTCCCACTGGCTGGTATTACAACAAATACAGCCAGTAGCTTTAATAGGTGCCTAGCTGAAAAAAGATAGTTTACTGCCTGCTGTTTTAGACACCTGATGACAATTCAGGAAAATGCACTTAAGCTACAGCTCCATCTTCAATTAAACACTATCTATATTAAAAACAATTTTCAGAAATACCTCAAGTACATTTTAGATTTTTTAAAAAGGACAATTTATACCACAGTGGTGTGGAAAGCTAGGCTGAAAAGCCATAGAGAGAAAAATCGGAAAAGATTTCCAAATGCCTAACAGCTTATTGAACTGGAAGGATTCTACTGGGATAGAGTGATTGACTTTACTGTCATGCCCATAAATCCTGTCCAAGGATAGAGCCTATCTTATTAGATCAAAGTGTGAATTAATTGACTCTTTCCACATAACAGGATCTATTTCAGAGCTTGAACACCAGTTTATGTGAAAATGAGAAAGAATAGCAGAGTAAGGTATAAAGGACCTAATAGTATTCATACCAACTGAGTTACAGCAAATTAAACACAAGACAGTGCATCTCAGTTTTGAAATTGATAATGCTGAAGATGTCATAAAGAAGGGGTCTGAAAGACAGTAAGTGCAGTTTTGAGAGAAAAGGTAATTATGGCATTTTTGAGATTTAAAAGCAAAGAGCAATAGAAGTGGATTATTTAATGAACAATCATGATACTTAGCACCAGGATTTTAAGAATCAGGCATGACTAGGAAGGGTAGGAGGAAGGAAAGAAGAGAGAGAGGTTGGTTAATGAACACAAAATTACAGCTAGATAGGAGGAATGAATTCTAATATTCTATAGCACTGTGGAGTGACTACAGTAAACAATAATTTATTGTATATTTTCAAATAGCTAGAAGAGAGGATTTTTAATGTTCCCAGCACAAAGAAATGATGAATGTTTGAGGTGATGGTATGCTACTTACCTTTATTTGATCATTATATATTGTATAGATGTATCAAAATATACTGTAACCCCATAAATTGGTGCGATTATTATGTGTCAATTAAAGTATAAAAGGAATCAGGCATAATACAAAGTTTGAAAGACATTATATTCCATTAAAATATTATTGAAATCAATACACCTTTAACTATCCATCTCTATTAATGCATGTATAAAGGTCCTCATAAAGACACTAACACAAAGATGGATAATTCCACCCTGTTACTTGTATCAGTTCAGCTAGGTTTTATTTAAATAATAAATGATGTATCTATTATGGATATATAGGATTCCCATGTAAATAGACCACTAAAATAAATCTTTCCATTCTGTATAACAAATGTTTGTTAATGACAAAAGAGGCCCATCTAAATTCCAAAGGTCACTGTCCTCCTACTAGTGGCTCTGTCATATCAGTGTTATAATTACTTAACAGGAAAAACATGCCTTTATAAACTTTTTTCAACAAACATAAGTGTCTGATTAAAAATCGGCTTTCTTCAAACCACCATGGCACGTGTGCACCTATGTAACAATCCTGCAAGATCTGCACATGTACCACAAAACTTAAAGTAAAATAAATAACAATAAAAACTGGCTTTCTTATATTCTTTGAGGGGCATGTAAAACACGCAAACCTGAACAAAATTTTAGGTATCAAAAAACTAGCTGAATTTGGATAACTTTTAATCTTTCCATTTGCAAATAGATATCCCGAAATGTGTAAAGGATATTATTGCCAACTCATACAGGATTGGTTTCCGTACTTACAAATGGATATGTGTAGCCAAATGGACATTTGAGAAATGATTTACTTGAACCATAGAGAAGACTACGGTTGACTCCTCTGTCTCCATACAGAAGAGGTTAAATTTATAAATTTCATGCAGACAAAAATATAATTTATGCAGAAAAATAAATAGGTAGAGATTTATAATACTAAATAAAACAAGTGCACAAAAGTCATTGTTTAATTCAGCATTATTTATTCATTCACTTCTACAAATATTGGATAAAACCTCACCCAGTGCCCAACACTGAACTGCAGATTTACAATCAGTGAATTTTGAAATTGTTTCTCGGGTTAAAAATAGTCATTCCAACAGTTTGTGATCACATATGATTTTAGGCTGTCTGAATTCTAATTGCCACTCTTTCCATAACCTATCATGTGACCTGAAACAAATGACTAACTTTACCACAGTGGTGAAAAGCGGGAATTTAGAGCACGTGATCTCGAAGGTCTTTTTCAGAACAATGTCGTGTGCATCAGTGAATCGGAGGACAAATACATTAAAAATCAAGTTACAAGAATAGAGTGTTCAAGTTTATTTTCATATATAAAATACAAAAAATAAATTTAATAATAGGGTAACAAAATGGTAACAAATTTGACAAGTGGTCAAAAATCATGTCCAACACATACTGCATCTGAAGACTACATCCCTTTGTATATAAAGTAAAATAGCCTTTATATGCAAAAGAAAACACATTTGAGAAGCTGGTAAGAAACAGCCACCACTGAGCCAGAGACTCCCAAATCTAGACCTCCGGAGAAACATACCAGAGGCAGCTCTCCTCTCCACAACGGCAGCCACAACGGGATGGTCTTCAAAACCCTAGAAAAATAAGACTGACGGTGCATGCATGTGTGTGTGTTCTTTTCTTCATGAAGCTGCTTCAATTTCAGAATTTCCTTAGAATTCAGGTGAGATTCTGAACTTCACTCCTTTTCAAGGGCACCACGCTGTGCCTGAAACAACTCTAGAATTTTGAAGACAAAAGTTGTCTTCCACGTCAAGTGCAAAGAATCATCTCGCTTCCAATTAGAGCTCTGTTCCATGGTGCTGTGCCAATCATTTGAATGCTTTGCTCTCCTTTTTATGATAAATAAAAATTTAATAAAATATTTTGCCAAATACTTTACTCTCTCTCTCCTTCTGTGGAGGTCACAAAAATTTCCCAGAAAAATTTAAAAAGTATCTCCACTTTATGTCACTATAAGACTTATAACAATATTCCCATCAAGGCCAAAATGCGCTATGAAATAAAGCATTTAAAATGAACTCTCTTTAAAGTCTTGAGTTGCCTGTATTTGTTATTCTAAGAGTAGCTGTAGGAATAGTAACATTAATTATTGAACTGAAGGTAGATGAATACATTCTGTGTGGTGTTCAAAAGCACTCCGGGCGCAGAGTCACAATCCGGAATCCCTTCTGAGCACCTGTGCCTGCTTTCCAAGGCACTTTTACTGTCCCTGAAGCACCACCTGACACTAACAAAGTCCGTCTTTTTAAACCAGAGACTTGACTTCAAACAGAATTGAAAAATCCACATGCTGCCTAACTTTATTCACCAGAACAGTTAAGTCAATAACTTATCCTCACATAAGTACTTTGGTGTTTCCAGGTGTCATAAGCAGAGAAATCCCAGTTCTTTCTCAAATACATTACTAAAAAGTATCTTTTGTTCTCTTTCCAGCAAATAGGCACTTCTGTATAGTTTTCTCTTGCTTTTTTGTGGGTGTCTCTGAAAACACTGCAGTCAGAAATGAAGACAATGTTGCTGCCATTTTCTCTGTGGCAGAAGTCGAACTTAACACATTTTAAGTCCCACTTTCTAAGAAAGAGAAGGGCTTAGTTAAAGAAATTACATGAAGGATTACAAAATGTCAGTAAAAATAGGCTGGTATAAACAGTCTTAAATTTTAATTGAAGTGATTTGGATTACAGATTAGAATTTCATGATATAATAGTTATGAAAACTGGGAAACTTATCAACAAAGTAATTGAATTGTTTTATTTTAGAGAGCTTCTGAGCTGGAATAAAGATGGAACAGAATATTTCAAAGCCTCTCCCAATGTTATGATTTTGTGCTTTTTCTTCATTGTTTTAATCTCCAATTAGATTTGTGTTACAAATTAAACTATCCTAACCCTCTGTGCCACCTTGGTTCAAATGTATTTTCTTTCTGAATCACTATAAATGACAAAGAGATTCCTAGTGTTTACAGATGGTGCTTATCAGTTATACGCAGCAGATTACTACTTGTAATGCTAAAATCGAATCGAAGATTACCACTTGATAAATTATCCAGTTGGCCTTCCTCAAGTTGACTTCCTGTTCTGTTTATTTTTCCTCCCTTAGGGACACTCCTTTCAACTGTTTTAATATCCCAAATCTTCATGTTTTTTGTTCTTTTTTTTTTTTTTTTTTTTTTTTGAGACGGAGTCTTGCTCTGTCGCCAGGCTGGAGTGCAGTGGTGCATTCTCGGCTCACTGCAACCTCTGCCTCCTGGGTCCAAGCGATTCTTCAGCTTCAGCCTCCCGAGTAGCTGGGACCACAGGCACGTGCCACCATGCCCGGCTAATTTTTATATTTTTAGTAGAGACCGGGTTTCACCATGTTGGCCAGGATGGTCTCGATCTCTTGACCTCGTGATCCGCCCACCTCTGCCTCCCAAATGCTGGGATTACACGTGTTTTCTTTTACTTCATCTTGATTACAGAATCAATGTAAATTATTGATGGTAACTTAAGACAGCATTGCCCAAAATATGTTGAAGATAACATTAGATCCTTGGTATGTAAATAGGACTTATTTGAAAAAAAGTCAAATATATTTCAAGAAATGTGGTAAACGTTATTTTTGGCTCTTGGAGCTTTAATATGTTAATATGCATTATAACTCACCAGGAGAGAGCTATAGTAGATAATATTTCCAAAATTATTTGGACACAAAATCTTTTTGTTTTTTTTACCCCCATGGAAATATTCAGGTGGACAAGTTCTATGAAAGACATTCTGAGAAACCCCAGAGAAAAGAAGTATGTTAGGTTTCTGAGGAGTCTTCTACCCAGGGCTTTTGCCAACTCCTGTGAGTATTAACCTGGCACTGTGGCCATGAGTCCAGAAGTCCCTAACTCTAGCTCCTAAATTCGTTCTCCATACATGTGTTACATTGATCTATCAGGCTGGTGGAACAGAAAATAAACAGACAATATTTGCATCCAAAACACAACTGTTCTGAATAAGATATGGTCTAGAATAAACAGATTCACTGAATTTTAATTTTATATGCATTGCTTGCATTGAGCTCTAAACACACTTTATTATCTTTCTATATTAAAAGTTAATTTTGTTCAATATAATTTTATGAATTCAATAATTATTTAATGCTTACTATATGCCAAGAATTATTCAAGAAATTCAATAAATATTTGATAATATTACTAAGTATAATATTCAATGATATAAACTGTTTTACAGGTACAATACAAACATTTTATTAAAAACTAACCAAAGAAGACCTTGTTAAACCAACATCTAAAACAAATCAATTATGGACTACCTTTTTTTAAACTTGAAATGAGATTTTTATTTTGCCTTTGGCTTAATTCCATGAAAGATGACAATTTTTGTTAGGCACTAATTTTTTATGTACATTTGCATTCTTTAATGTTTATTCATATATATTCTTTCTTATCAAACTACCAATGTGTCCATCAATATAGTACTTATACAGCCTGACTCTCCTAGAGCACAATATCTCCAAAAATATTTCATACTTTAAAAAGTACTCGAGTTCTTTCAGGCCAAAAAAATCTACTGCATCCTGAAAGCAATATCTAGAATATGAACAAAATGGTTCTAGAGTATTTTGCACTAAGCCTATTCAACAGTGGACAAAGCCCAGCTTCATTAGCAAATTACAGCTTCACTATATTAATTAGCCTAAGGAAATTGATACAGCCTCTAGCCTCCAGCTGTGCCTAATTTATAATCTGAAAGATGATAATAACTTCCCTGTTTGCATACATGATGCTTTGCTAAACATTAAAATAAGCAATTTCAGAGTCTAAAGAAACACAACCTTCTGTGGTACTTGTGATATAAAACGTTGAATCACTGCAGAAAATGCCAGCGGTTATAAATTAAAAGAGCACAGGTAAGGCACAGAAAAGGGTGTGTCAAGTTGAAGACTTCAGGTAGTTATTATCATATAGATTGGTCTTAAAGTCAAGTAAAAAAATTGCCAAGAAGGATGCAATTTCCACCAGGAGGACAGAGTAATATGAGAGGACTAAATTATCTAGAAGATTCAGTTCTATTACTATGGTTCTGTTGCTAAATCTACCAAACAGAATGTGAGGTCTTTTATGCCAGGACTGTGATGAATTACTTGTTAAATTACATGTTATTACATTTCAAGTGCATCATTTTCATCCAACTGCATCTGTAAGATTTTAATAAGTTATGCATATGCTAGATACGTAAAAATGTGTGGGTAGCATTCACTCTGGAAGCACTGCTCTGGTAAACACGTTTGATTCGATTTTTATAACTGAAAAGACTCCACTGGATCACTAATGTTTTGAACCAAATAACCATATGTCATCTACAGAACTCTGTATTTTTTAAACACTATCATTAATCCTCAGAACAAACCTGTCACTGCAGGGAGGTCTGGGACTAGGTGTTCTTCTCCTAACAAGGAGGAAATCTTTAGACACAGAATCTAGAATCAGAGACGTAAATCTCAGAAAATCCTAAAATACCAGCAGTAGCTCTCAAGTTTTAACACACTCAAGACTTTAAAGTCAAAGAAATCCCAGAGTACACCTGAACTTGGAGTGGAAAGAAATTGTGCACCTGAGAGGGGTGTAATATAAATTCTCACACATGAGATCTTGCCCTTCTATTTTGTCAAGTCAAGACATATGGGTTACAATAGTCCTAACAGATGTCAGAAAGCACGAATTGGGAAGGGACTTTAGATCTACACACTTGTGTGTTCTTTTAAGTTGGACTTTTTCTTTCACATTAGTGATTTGTTTTTAACCTAACCTAATCCCCATTAAGTGTGGGAATATGTGTAGCAAGTCAAGTGTTCCAGCTGAGAGCTCTTTGATTAACTCTCCTTTTCAGTTCGTCCAGTCTGTGAAAGGACCACAATATTTGAATGACAGTCACAGGTGAGAAGGAAGAAAATACACTGCCCAGAAATATGGGTCAATATATTTCCTTATTGCTCAGAAGCAACTGGAATGAAGGCATTTTTGGAGAAAATGTCTCTAAAGTTGTGCTGTGATAATAGTCATATTTCTTCTTTATTTACAGGTAAGGGAGAAAATTCTAGATATGATTAAGTGCCAGGAGCTGGAAGATGATGGTGGAAAGGGCAAAAGCTTTCTCTGTCCACGAAAATCTAGTTAGGGTATGCTGATTTCATACTTTACAGCTTTGACTCAGTGATTTAAGTACTTCTTTGATTTTTATTTTCCAAAATGTTAACATATTCATTGTTTTGTGATAAAAAATGTAGTCTTGACTATCGGAGATGTTAAGATTGGAGAATCACTTTTGATTAGTCGATTCATTTCTTTATTAACCCATCTGTTCATTCAGCAGATGTGTTTTTAGTGATTCTATGTGCTGGTCAATGTGTTAAATGTTAGCAATACAGTTAACAAAACAGAGTCCTCACCCTCAGAAATTCCAAGAGGTGGCAATAGTCATTTATACACTCAAGCAAGTATTCACTAAGCTCCTAATATGAGCCAGGCATTATGCCTAATTTGGGGAGATAGTGGTGAACATGACAAATGAAATCCCTGCCATGATATGAATGTTTATGCACCTCAAAATTCATATATTAAAATCTTAACCTCCAAGGTAATGGTATTAAATGGTGGGGCGTTTAGGAGATGACAGTGTCCTCATGCATGCTATTAGCACCCTTACAAAATAGGCTCAAAGAAGATATTTTTGCCCCTTCTACCATGTGAAGACACAGTGAAAAAGCAAAAAGGCACTGTTCTATAAACCAGAAAGTGGAACCTCAGCAGACACTGAACCTGCTGGTACTTTGATCATGAACTTCCCAACTTTCAAAGCTGTGAAAAATAAGTTTCTGTTGTTTATAAGCCACTCAGTCTGCGGCATTTTGTCATAGAAGCCCCAATGGACCAAGACAATTCCAGACCTGATGAAGTTCACATTAGAGTGCAGAGGTAAGTAAATGGGTAATTGAGATGACAAGGTAAAGAATAATTCAGAATGTGGAGTGGGCAGAGATGTTTTCTGAGCTAAGACTGAATGATTAAAATGAGTTGAATCTGCCACACAAAAAGCAAGGAAAAACTGTATTCCAGACACATAGCAGAGCAAGATCAAAGGCCCTGGTGCAATGTCCAAAGGCAGTGTGGCTAGAGTCCTGAGCAGGAAGGAACGGGGCATAAAGCATGGGTGGGAGTTGGGCAGGGACTACATAACGCAAAGCCTGCTGAACCACAGGAAGGAGTTTGGGTGTTACTTAAAGCAAAAATGGAAGCCAGTGAAATTTTTAAACAGAGGATTAAAGTGATTCCACGTGTTTTAAAAAGGCTGCTATAAGAAGAAAAGAAAGAAGTAGCACACAGTGATACAGGCAACCCGTTATTGCTGAAGGCCAGACAAAAGATGTCAGGACTGAGAAGAGGACACCAATAGAGTGATTCTCTGGGAACAGAAGAGAATCTTGAGCAGCCACAATATTCTAAAAGTAACAACAGTAACAATGACAATAACCACAATAATAATTAAACCATTTATTATTTTTTTGTATCTGTCAATGTGGTTTGTAGATATTAGACACTAGCTCCTTAGATGAGAGGTACAGGTATATCTATTTTATATACAACGGAATTGAGTTTTAAAGAGGTCAACAAACTTGCAAATCACATAGATACTAAGTGGCAGAGGTGGAATTTGAACTAAAGTTTCTGACTCTAGATCAGGGCTTTTAACTCTTCAAAGGCTCTTAACTCTTAAATAAACAATTACAATGGCAAGAATATTTAACATACACAGTATGTTAGTCTGAACCAATAGTATTGTTATATGTAGTTATATAATTATATGTAATAATATAAAACTATGATAATTAAGTATAATACACTATATATACTTTGCTAACATAGGTTATATAACTGGAGTTATTATTCAATTGGCAAAACTGTTCACTCCAGTTGTCTTTGCGGCTTCTTTTTCTCACAGCGTTGGAGTTCCACAATGTTCTGCCTAGGTCCACTTAGCTTCTTTTCCTGTTTGGTCTCCCTAGCTGACCTCTTTCATTCTCAGGGATTCAAAATTCATTTTTGCCAATGACCTTAAATCAATAAAGCAGACTAGAATCCATAGATCCAAATGTCTACTACATATCTCTGCTTGAGATCTCACCAAGTATGTCAAAAACAACCTGTACAAAAGTTAACCCAATCTTTCCCATAAAACTATTTGGCTTCCTGTCACCACATCTCAGTAAACAACCCTTCCATTTATCCAGCTTTTCATGCCATAAGTTTGGGACCTGTCCTTAATTCCTTCCTCATCCTCAGCACTTAATTCATCAACAAATCTTGCTCATTCTAGCTATAAATATGTTTCAGATCCATCCATTTGTCCTTTCCTCCATCTTCTGTTATTACCTTAGTTGAAGCCACTATTATCTCTTAGTTGGATTATTGTAATATCCTCATAATTAATCTCTTTTCATCTAGTCTTGTCACCTCTAACCCGATCTCCATTTTCAGCAGCAAATATCTTTATAAAACATAAATTGCATTTTGTCATCACTTTACCTTGAACCTACCAAAGTCTTCCAGCAGTTAATAAAATAGGTTATAACTCTTTACCACCACATACAAGCCTCTGCAGGACCTTGCCTTTGCCTGCTTTTTCAGCCCCCTCTACTACTCCCTCTAGCACACACATTACAGCTACATCAGTCCCAACCATCCCGCAACCAAGAGAAACTTGCCTTTTGTTCTCCCTGGAACTCTGTCCTCTATTCTTTCTCTCTCTAAATGCTAGTTCATATATATCAAGATCCCATCTGAGATTGTATTTTTTTTTCCAGAGTCCTTTCCTTACCCCTTGATCTAAATTTGGTCTCTTTATGTTCCTTTCATAACACTTAAAATATTTTATAATTATATTTTTATGTTGTACTTTTATAATTTTTAATCTTCCCTAATAGAACAGCCAGTGGTAAAGCTTACTGGAAGATTTAAGCAGCTCAATGTAGATAGGACCACTAATGGCTCAGATTTTCTTTCTTTCTTTTTATTTATTATACTTTAAGTTCTGAGATACATGTGCAGAACATGCAGGTTTGTTACATAGGTATACACATGCCATGGTGGTTTGCTGCAAGCCATCAACCCTCATCTATGTTAGATATTTCTCCTAATGCTATTCCTCCCCTAGCTCCCACTCCCCAAAAGGCCTGGTGTGTGATGTTCCCCTCCCTGTGTCCATGTGTTTTCATTGTTCAGCTCCCATTTATGAGTGAGAACATGCAGTATTTGGTTTTCTATTCTTGTGTTTCCTGAAAATGACGGTTTCCAGCTTCATCCATGTCCCTGCAAAGGACATGAACTCATCATTTTTTATTGCTGCATAGTATTCCATTGTATATATGTGCTACATTTGCTTTATCCAGTCTATCATTGTTGGGCATTTAGGTTGGTTCCAAGTCTTTACTATTGTGAACAGTGCTGCAATAAACATGTGTATGCATCTTTATAGTAGAATGATTTATAACTCTTTGGGTATACACTCAATAATGGGACTGCTGAGTCAAATGGTATTTCTGGTTCTAGATCCTTGAGGAATCACCACACTGTCTTCCACAGTGGTTGAACAAACAACCACCAACAATGTAAAAGTGTTCCTATTTCTCCACATCCTCTCCAGCATCTGTTGTTTCCAGACTTTTTAATGATCAACATTCTAACTGGCATGAGATGGTATCTCATTGCAGTTTTGATTTGTATTTCTCTAATGACCAGTGGTGATGACCTTTTTTTCATGTTTGTTGGCCACATAAATATATTCTTTTGAGAAGTGTCTGTTCATAGCCTTTGCCCACTTTTTGATGGAATCATCTTTTTCTTGTAAATTTGTTTAAGTTCTCTGTAGATTCTGGATATTAGCCCTTTGTCAGATGGACAGATTGCAAAAATTTTCTCCCATTCTGTAGGTTGCCTGTTCACTCTGATAATAGTTTCTTTTGCCTTGCAGAAGCTCTTTAGTTTAATTCTTCAATGGTGGCACATCCGGGGCTTAACACTGGTTTCTGCTGTTGGCATGTTGTGCATTTAGCAGTGCAGGTAACCAGATTAGTCTCAGTGGGAAAAAAAGAAATATCCCTCTGAGCATACATAGTCTCCTTCTACGTCATTATGTCCACCTTCTTTGTGATCCAATAGAGCAAGCACAAGAACTGGTAGGTGCCGCAAAACAGATCATCTTGCCCTCCTGATTACTGACCCCTCTGCAGTGAGTGTGCTTTGGAGCATTCACATGATATTCTCACACTCTGGGTCTATTCCACACTCTGGGTCTATTCTCACACTCTGGGTCTATTCCAAAATTCCAACCACATATTTCTTCTCCACAACTCCTTGTTATTGATTTTCCAGTCCTGTTGCTTCCAGATCCTTAACCATTTGGCTAAACTGTTAACTGCTTCTCTTTAATTCATGGAGGTCTTTTTTATTTTCTTGTGTCTTTTGCCCAACAAATAGGATAACTATATATACTGCTTGATGTTCTATGACTGGCAGGAGTTTTCTTCCTTACTGTCCTTTCAATCTGCTCTTAAGTTAAACAATAATGCTACAGCATTGAATTCTGGCTGGTGCCTGGATATCATGCAGAATCATTGGTAAGCCAGGCCTGAATGTTCTTCTCAGATTAGATTATCACAGGGTAGCCCCTGTGAAGCAAAGGTGTAGGTTGGGAAAGAGCTGTCAAGGCAGGAGGAGTAAGTGCCATGAGAAGTATAAGTACCTACTCATGCAACTCATATGTTTTTAGGGCCTTCTAGAGACTGATATCATATAAATAAAGTCTCACTTGATTATAGAATGTTGTTGCACATCTCAGCGTTATTGCTTGTTGGTTCAGGTAACACCCAGTTCGTGACAGCAGCTTAGGTTACAGGTCATTTTTTTCATGGTCAGGGTCCAATATCCAACCAAGATTTTTCTCAAAAAGAGAATAATTATTTGTGAAAAGGGCATAGCTTTGTTTCAAACCCTTAAGGACTTGAGATTCAATTCTGTTGAGATTACAGATAATGCCATAGAACATACATAACTGCTGCAGACATTTTAAATGATTGAATCCCATAGGTCACCAAGCTAACATAGTAGAACAGCTCACATCATGTCCTGAAGCATCTCTAAAAACTCCTTTTACTATTGGCCTCACTCAAAACTGATACCATTATGTGTAATTCAAAAATTGGCTACTCAGACATGGTATATATTACCTTCCTAATCCAAATGAGAGTCTGTTTTTTCTTAGTAGTGAGGGATACAAGACAAAACAAGTTACTTTCACTTTGAACAGGATATTTCAACATTCTCAGACTACTAAAACTCTAGAATTTTGAACTATATGTGGGCCCCTTTAAATTTTATCAGGGTTATCTATGGCATTTAAGCTTTCCTGCTTCTTGTTTCTCAGATCTAATAACCTTGATGTCATCAATGTAGCATACCAGCATGATGTTCTGTGGGATGAGAGGACCAAGGCATCTTTGTATCAGATTACTAAGGAAATCTATTTGGGATGCCCTGTAATTCCATACAAATTTTACAGTCAGCCTTTCCATTTCTGGGAAAAAAAGCCATTGAAATTTTGATAACACTGAACTAAATCTGTAGATCACTTTGGGGAATATTGCAATTTTAACAATAGTTAAGTCTTCCAACTCATCAGCAAAGGATGTCTTTCCATTTATTAAAGACTTCTCTATTTCAGTTTTTTTTTTTTTTAGTCTTTAGTGTCTAAATCTTGCATCTGCTTATTTAAATGCATTCTAAAGTATTTTATTCTTCTTGATGTTATTGAAAATGTAATTTTTCTAAGTTCTTTTTCTATTATTGTTAGCCGATAGAAATGCAACTTATTTTTATGTTGTGCCCTGCAACTTTCCTAACATTACTTATTAGCTCTAATAGCTTTTTGTGAGCTATTTATTTCTACATATAGAATCATTCTATCCATTAATAGATGTTTGCATATTTTCTTTAGAGTTTGGTTGCCTTTTCTTTCTTCTCTTAATTGCTCTGCAGTTAATGCTCACTACAACAGGCAATGTCTAGTACAGTGTTGATTAGCAGTGGTAAACTGGGCGTCCCTGTCCTACAGTTTTCAGTGTACATGTCTTGCATATATTTTGTTAGTTATCCCCAGATATTTTATATTTTGATGCTATTATAAATGATACTTTTAATAATCCCCATTTCCAATTTTTTGTTACTAACATATAAAAGCACAGGTGATTCGGATATTGGCTTTATATTCTCAGATCTTATTCATTCTAGCAGCTTTCCAACAGGAATCTTTAAAATTTCTCATTCACTATTATGTCATCTGTGAATACAGAAAAAAAATTCATTTCTTTCCAATCCTCATGGTTGTGATTACTTTTCCTAACCTTAGTGCTAAGTTCTAGATCCTCTATTACAATGCTAAAGTGATAGTAAGAGTGGACAACCTTAACACGTTCTTGGTTTTTGGTGGTGATGCAGTCTTTTCCTGTTAAACATGGTGTTAGCTGTAGATTTTCATAGGTTTCTTTCAATCCATTGAGAAAGTCTCCTTTAGTTCCTGTGTTACTGGGAGTTTTATTAGGTATGGTGGTTGAAGTATTTTTCTGCATCTATCAAGATGATCATATGTGTTTTCTCCTTGTCTCTATTAATATGATAAATGACATTGATTTTTTAAAATTGTGAATCAATCTTTTGTTACTAGGATAGATTCTACTTCATCATAATTTATTATCACTTCTCTAAATTTCTGGGTGTGATTTGCATTATTTTGTTGGAAATTTTTTTATCTATGTTCATCGGGGATAATGATTTTTTATTCACTTTTCCTATAATGTGTTTTCTAGTTTTTGTATCAGAATAATGCTAGAATTATTATAAAGTGAGCTAGGAGGGGTTTCTTCTTCTACTTTCTGAAAAAGTTAATGTAAGATTGATTTTATCTCCTTGCCTAATATGTAATAGAACTTCCCTTAAAGCAATCTCTCTTGAATTTTCTTTGGGGAAAAAAATCTTCACTATGAATTTCATTTGTTTTGCTGTTGTTACATTATGATTCTTTATAAATTTCAGCTTATATATTAGATTCAGGGGGTACTATGCAGGTTTCTTACCAGGATATATTGTACGATGCTGAGGTTTGCGGTACAATTCATCTTGTCACCCCAGTAGTGAACACAGTACTCAACAGGTAGTTTATCGATCCTTTCACCCTTCCATTCCCCTCTAGTAGTCCCCAGTGTCTATTATTCCCATTTTTATCGTGTTTAGCTCCCACTTATAAGTGAGAACACTATCAGTTTTTCTGTTTTTATGTTAATGAATACAGTTTTTAATAGATATAGGGCTATTTAGGTTTTCCATTTCTTCTACTTCTGATACAGTTTAGTACTTGTGTTTTGTTCACAGAATTTGTTGGGTTGTTTAATTTATTGGCATACAGATCTTGTTGATGCATATTTTATCATTATGAAATATTTCACTTCATTTCTCTATATATTCCTAGTCCTAAAGTCTATTTTTCCTGATATTAATATATGCACTTCCACTTTTTAATATTAGTGTTTGCATGGTGTATCTTTTTCCATTCATTTACTTTTAAGCTAATTATGTCTTGCTTCCCCTCCTCCTCCAATTCTGGCAATCTGCTTTTTCACTGTTTAAACTAATTTATGTGAGATATATCTCATTATATTTAGGTATGAATCTACCACCTTGCTATACACTTTCTATTTATTCCATGATTTTTGAGTTTTTATTTACTACTCTTTTCCTTCATTCTTTTGGATTGAGTAGTTTTTTAATTTTTCAGTTTATCTCCTCGATTCCCAAAATAGTTATATCTCCTTTTTTTAGTAGTTACTATAGATTTTATAATATCAATCTTTAATACATTATACTCTACCTTCCAATAAGATTACACCATTTCATAGATAATATAAGATCCATTCCCTCCTTACCTCATTATATTTTCGCTATTTTGGTTATTTCTAAATATCTTATAAATGCCCTATTGTTATTATATATTGTTTTGGGGAGTCATTATCTTTTAGAAAAAAATGGAAAAGTAATAGTTTTTCATACATTTTAAAAAATTAACTTTTCTTGTTATTGCTGATCTATTAGAACACATTTTTTAACTTGCTTCTCTAAAAATGATTTGAATTTGTTTCCATCTTGAAGAATAATTTATCACAGAAAATTCTACATTTACACACTTGCTTTGTTTTTCTCTCAACAATTTAAAGATTTCATTTCACAGTTTTCCAGCAGGTGTGGCTTCTAATGGGAAATGGCAGGTCTTTTCTATCTTTGTTTTCCTGCATGTAGTAAGTTCTTTATTCTCTAGTTACTTATAAGATTTCCTTTTTTATTTCTTCTTTCTGGTTTGAGATGGAGTCTTGCTCTGTCCCCTAGGCTGGAGTGCAGTGATACAATCTCAGCTTTGCAAACTCCACCTTCGGAGCTCAAGAAATTCTCCTGCCTCAGCCTCCCAAGTAGTTAGAATTAGGCAGTTGCCACTATGCCAACTAATTTTTGTATTTTTAGTAGAGATGGAGTTTCACCATGTTGGCCAGGCTGGTCTCAAACTCCTGACCTCAAGTGATCTGCCCACCTTGGCCTCCCAAAGTGCTGGGATTACAGGCATCAGCCACCATGCCCAGACTAAGATTTTCTTTTATCACTTGTCTCCAGAAATTTAATTATAATGTACCTTAATACAGTTTTCATTTTCTTTCTTTCTGGCCCTCCCTTATGTTCATTGAGTTTCTTGGCTATGTGAATGTATAGTTTCACCAAATATAAAAAATTTGGGGCCAGGCACGGTGGCTCATGCCTGTAATCCCAGCACTTTGGGAGGCCGAGGCGGGTGGATCACGAGGTCAAGAGATCGAGACCATCCTGGCCAACATGGTGAAACCCCGTCTCTACTAAACATACAAAAAGATTAGCTGGGCATGGTGGTGCATGCCTGTAGTCCCAGCTACTGGGGAGGCTGAGGCAGGAGAATTGCTTGAACCCAGGAGGCAGAGGTTGCAGTGAGCTGAGGTCACGCCACTGCACTCCAGCCTGGCGCCTGGTGACGGACTGAGACTCTGCCTCAAAAAAAAAAAAATTTTGGCTATAATTTCTCTAAATATGCTTTCAAATCCCTTTCTGAAATCTGATTCAATATTTCAAACTGCTTTATGTTACCTCAAAGGCCATTGAGTTTTGTCCACTTTTTTCAACTGTATTTCCTATGCCTCAGCCTGGATTGTAATGTATTCAAATTTACTTATCTTTTCTTCAGCAGTGTCTAGTCTCCTCTTAGGCCTACCCAGGAATTATTTTATTTTTATATTGTATTTTAACCCTAGAAATTTTATTTGCTTATTTTTTTATAGCTTCCATTTCTCTTCTAATAACATTTATGTTTTCCTTTAAATCTTTTCACATATGTGTAATAGTTGTTTTTAAATTCCTGTTTGCTCAACAGATGCTGGTGAGGCAGTAGAGAAATAGGAACACTTTTACACTGTTGGTGAGAGTATAAATTAGTTCAACCATTGTGGAAGACAGTGTAGCAATTCTTCAAGGATCTAGAACCAGAAATACCATTTGACCCAGCAATCCCATTACTGTGTATATACCCAAAGAATTATAAAGCATTCTACTATAAAGACACATACACATGTATGTTTACTGTAGCACTATTTACAATAGCAAAGACTTGGAACCAACCCAAATGCCCATCAGTAATAGACTGGATAAAGAAAATGTGACACATGTACACCATGAAATATTATGCAGCCATAAAAGAGAATGAGTTCATGTCCTTTGCAGGGACATGAATGAAGCTGGAAGCCATCATTCTCAGCATACTAACACAGGAACAGAAAACCAAACACCGCATGTTCTCACCCATAAATGGGAGTTGAACAATGAGATCACACGGACACAAGGAGGGGAACATCACACACCAGGACCTGTTGCAGGGTTGGGAGGGAAGGGGAGAAAGAGTATTAAGACAAATATCTGATGCATGTGTGTTTAAAACCTAGACAATGGGTTGATAGGTGCAACCAACTACCGTGGCACAAGTATACCTATGCAAGAAACCTGCACATTCTGTACATGAATCCAAGAACTTAAAGTGAAATTAAAAATAATAAAATAAAAATTCCTGTTTGCTAAGTCATCATCTCTATTATTTCAGGATCTGTTTCTAATGACTTGTTTTTCTCTATTTCCTTGATTCTTCACATATCTAGTGGCTTATACTAGATACCAATATCATGATAATTATATAGTTCAGAGTCTAGATTGCATAGCCTCCCTTTAAAGAATAGGGAGTTTTATTTTAACAGGAAGATAAATTGTTATCATATCAGCTGAATCTTCAAACCACATTTTCAAACAAAATCCTCTGTGTATTCAACAAAGTCTCTCCACTCTCATTTGTCAAAACAAACTCTTCCCAGCTCTATACAAACTCTGGGAAGAAAAGGCTTAACTCTTTTCTTCAAACCATAAAAGAGGTTTGACTCAATTCCATAGGCTGTACAGAAAGCATAGCTGGGAGGTCTCAGAAAATTAATAATCATGATGGAAGGCAAAGGGGAAACCAGCACATCTTACCACACTGGTGCAGAAGAGAAAAAGAGTGAAGGGGGAAGTGCCACACACTTTTGAACCATCAGATCTTCTGAGAACTCACTCACAATCATAGGAACAGCAAAGGAGAAATCTGCCCCCACAATCCAATCACCTCCCACAAGGTTCCTCCCCAAACATTGGGAATTACAATTCAATCTGAGATTTCAGTGGGGACACAGAGCCAAATCACCTGATTCTGACCTTGGCCCCCATGTCCTTCTAACATTTCAAAACCAACCATGCCTTCCCAAAAATTCACCAAAGTTTTAACTCATTCCAGCATTAACTCAAAAGTCCAAGTCCAAAATCTCATCTGAGACAAGGCAATTCCCTCCCACCTACGAGCCTGTAAAATTAAAACTGAGTAAGTTAGTTATTTCCAAGATACAGTGGAGTTACAAGCATTGGGTAAATGCTGCCATTCCAAATGAAAGAAATTGGTCAAAACAAAGAAGCTACAGGACTCATGCAAGTCCAAAACCCAGCAGAGCAGTCATTAAATCTTAAAGCTCCAAAGTAATTGCCTTTGACTCCATGTCTCACATAAAAGGCATGTTGATGCAAGGGATGGGCTCCAAAGGCCTTGAGCAGCTGCACCCCTGTGGCTCTACAGGGTACAGCCCTTGTGGCTGCTTTTATAGCTGGCATGGAGTGCCTGCAGCTTTTTCAGGTGCACAATGTAAGCTGTCAGTGAATTTGCCATTCTGGGGTCTGAAGGACGGTGGCCCTCTTCTCAGAGCTCCACTAGGTAGTGTCCCAGTGGGGAGGTACTCTGTGTGGAGACTCTAATCCCACCCTTTCACCTCCACACTGCCCTAGTGGAGGTTCTCCATGAGGGCTCTGCCTCTGCAGCGGACTTATGCCTGGACATTCAGGTGTTTCCATACGTCCTCTGAAATCTAGGCCTCTGCCCAAATCTCAACCCTTGCCTTCTGTGTACCTGCAGGCCCAATACCACGTGGAAGCTGCCAAGGCTTACGGTTTGCACCCTCTTAAGCCACAGCCCAACCTCTACCTGTGCCCCTTTTAGCCATTGGAGCAGCTGGGATGCAGGGCGCCATGTCCCAAAGCTGCACAAAGCATCAGAGACCTGGGCCTGGCCCACAAAACCATTTTTCCCACCTAGACCTCAAAGCCTGTGAAGGGAGGGGCTGCTGTGAAGATCTCTGAAATGCCCTGGAGGCATTTTCCCCATTGTCTTGTCTATTAACACTTAGCTCCTCTTATGCAAATGTCTGCAGCCGACTTGAATTCCTCCCCAGAAAATGGGTTTTTCTTTTCTACCACATAGTTAGGCTGCAAATTTTTCAAACTCTTATGCTCTGCTTTTCTTTTAAATATAAGTCTCTATTTCAGATCATCTCTTTTTTTTATGCAGATGAGTATAGGCTTTTAGAAGCAACTAGGCTGCCTCTTGAATGCTTTGCTGCCTAGAAATTTCTTCTGCCAGATACTTTAAATTATCTCCCTTAAGTTCAACGTTCCACAGATCTGTAGAGCAGGGTCACAATGCCACCAGTCTCTTTGCTAATGCTTAGCAAGAATTACCTTTACTCCAGTTCCCAATAAGTTCCTCATCCCCATCTGAAACCTCCTCAGCCTCGACTTCACTGTCCGTATCACTATTAGCATTTTGGTCACAACCATTCAACAAGTCTCTAAGACGTTCCAAACTTCCCCTCATCTTCCTGTTTTCTTCTGAGCCCTCCAGACTGTTCCAACCTCTGCCCATTACCCATTTCCAAAGTCACTTCCACATATTCGGGTATCTTTATAGCAATGCCCCACTTCTGTGATATCAATTTTCTATGTTATTCCATTTTCACACTGCTATAAAGAACTAACTGAGACTTGGTAATTTATGAAGAAAAGAAGTTTCATTGACTCACAGTTCTGCAGGCTGTACATGAAGCATGGCTAGAAGGCCTGAGGAATCTTAGAATTATGGTAGAAGTGAAGGGGAAGCAGGCACACCTTATCGTGGTGGAGCAGGAGAAAGAAGAAAGGGGGAAGTATCACATACTTTTAAACCATCAGATCTCATGAGAACTCACTATTATGAGAACAGCAAGGGAGAAATTCACCCCCATGATCCAATCACCTCCCACCAGGTCCTTCTCCCAACATTGTGAATTACAATTCAACATGAGATTTGGGTGGGGACACAGTGCCAAACCGTATCAATGACATATTACAGTGAAAGACTATGAATTAAAATCAGCAAGGAGAAAAAATGCATAGGGAAGAATCCAAAAGAAACCAGGCACAAGCTTTTCTTTGCCCTCTCCCCAGTGGAGTTACAAGGACAGTGCTTAATTCTCTCAGCAGTGATCTGTGATAACATATGTGAAGTATTATAAGAAGGGAAACTCGGCCGGGCTCAGTGGCTCACTCCTGTAATCCCAGCACTTTGGGAGGCCGAGGTGGGCAGTTCACCTAAAGTGGGAATTCAAGACCAGCCTAACCAACATGGAGAAACCCTGTCTCTACCAAAAATACAAAATTAGCCGGACGTGGTGATGTATGCCTGTAATCCCAGCTACTTGGGAGGCTGAGTCAGGAGAATCTCTTGAACCCAGGAGGCAGAGATTGTGGTGAGCCAAGATCGCACCATTGCACTCCAGCCTAGGCAACAAAAGCAAAACTCCATCTCGAAAGACAGAAAAAAAAGGGAAACTCACACACATCTTGGCATCTAGGGATTTTATTGTGAGTCAGTCACATAGGGATATAATATAGCCTCCCAGGGGTAAAGTGGTTACAGAGTATGCCACATCTTTGGCATGCAAAAAGAGTTATTCACCAGAAATCTCAGAAATCACACTGTTGGCATTAACTATCTGGTGGCCTAAGGCAGTCATTCAAAGACTCTCTTATCAGGGATGCCAGTCCAAGGACTGAGAGGTCATCTCCCTAGAGCCACGCAAAAGCTAGTCTTTGACATGCCTTCCCTTGTATGGTAGGATTCGAGGAGTCCAGGCTGCTAGTTAGCCCTGCACATCTCCCTAAACTCAGGCTTCATCATCTATTTATAACAAGCTTAGGTTTGTTGTAAATAATAAATGGAATTGTGTATATGGAAAGTGTTCGGCATATAACTGATAAGGAGTTAATATTTATTCATTTATTTGGTATAGTTCAAAAAAAGAAAAAATAACCTGTATACCTTTTCCAAAATCAAAATATCTATAGGCTATGTAAAATATTTACATAGCAAATAAATAGATAATTGATCATCATCACATAATATTGCCTATTTAATGTGGTTATCCAGATGTCACCCAATAGAATCTCTTCTAAATGTACGCCATATGTTCTCTTTATATAGAATCTTATCATTGAGGGTAGATTCATATTTGTGTGTGGTTTGTGCCCTGCACAAGGGTACCTCACTGAGGGGGCATGTCAGGAACTCAAAGACTCTGCAAGTTTTGCTTGCCACCTTGCGTGACACCAGCTCTATCTAACTAAGGGCATTTTATTATTATTATTATTTCATACATAGACCTGTAAGAGCTAGTGGTAGCCCCATCACTATTGTTATTTCCACGTTATAGTGACAAAACTAGTAATTTAGTTAATAGTGACTTAAAACACTATGTGTCAAGACTACAGTCATGGATTTATTTGAGGAGCTGTGGGCACTCTAAATGTTTACCATACTAACGCTAATTGCCATGTTACTGAACACAAGGTGAAACTCACCTAAGAAAATAATGTGTTTTATGATATATTGAAACACTGATTTGGAATAAGAATCAGTGGTTGATATTCTCTAAAAAAACACACACACAAAAATATTCTGCACACACAAGACCACTTCCAAAAGCTACAGAGCAGAGGTGTTGCTCAGATCCTCTGCTGTTTATTTTAGCATTAAAGCCATTTGCTCTGGTTATTAGATCCTCACAGGAGATGAGATGGATTACCGTTAATCAGAGGGAATATAAATTACCATGTATGCTGATGACATTTTAATGTTCATGACAAATCCACACAAATCGTGGTGAGCTTTGTTGGATTTACTGGTTTAATTTATGTAACTGTCAGGATATAAAATTAACTGTGAAAATCTGGTCTGACACCAATGATTGATTTTTATCTAAAGCAACTGATCACTTACCTGCCTTTCCCTTTGAAACTACTTGGGGATATACTACCTTAATGTTAAGGACTCTGTAATCTTAGCGAAATCATAAACATTGAAAATAAAACCAGGCAAAGGTTTACTAACATCAATTCCTTGGCAGATCATATTTGCCAGCACTTCATGTTTGTTCTCTGTATATTCTTTTTCTTTCTCATACAGGAGATGTTAGTCTAGGCTTTTCTTACCTAAACACTATCTATCTTCTCAAAATATTTGTCTTCATAGGGCAGGTCATGAGCAATGGAGTGGCAATTTTTATAAGCTTCCCCATATTGAGGATATGGCTAGACTACATAAAAGCGAAAGACTGATGAAAATAAGCAAGGAGCCATGTTTCAGTCACCAGAGGACTTTACTCTCTGCTTCCTTGACTTTTAAGCTAACTGACCTGAGAACTAAAAATATCAATCTGTTCCAGCTTTCCAGCTCTCTCCAACTCTCTGCAAAGCAGACCCACTCTCAGGGAATATTTAGCCCCCGCAGAGTCAATTCTGCAACATAGAAAAGCAACTGTCAGCAAGCTTTCAAACCTTTTATTTTAAAATCGTATTTAAACAGTATGACATGCCTTTAATTGACTCTAAATCTTATTATCCATTCTTCATTTGATGCAAATTCAATGTCTGACTTGGTGCAGTATTCCCCCAGATTCCACTGCAGCTAGGAGCATCTAAGTGGTTAACAAGGTATAAAATGAAAATTCTGGAAACATGATTTCTTCATGCAGACACTGATCTTCTCTGCTTCTCCCTTCCTCTTTTCCTGCCTGGGACCCAAACAGGATCCTGGAAGATCAGCAACCAGCTTCCAACCAAAGTTTCTGTAACTCTCCATACTAAGAATGACAGAGTATGTTCAAACACGGTATTAGTGTTTTCCATTATTTGCAGCCAAAATCCTTCTTAATTGATGAAAGCAGAATCTGTTTATAAGTCTTGCACCAAAAAGATATTCCACTCAGTCTTTAATATGGCAGCAAGACAGTCCATTTCCATGATAGAACTATGTCTCCATAATTGTCAGACAAATTAAAATATGGTTAATTGTTACATAATGTTTCCAACATAATGCCATTTGATGTTTATGGTAAAAACTAAGCCATCAAGATGATTGAGTGTGGGCACAAAAAGAAAAAAAAAAAAACACCCCTAGAAGACATAAAATCATTCTCATTAAGCCATGCCTCATCAGAAAAAGGATACTGCTGGTTCAATCGTAGTTTATGGTTAACATTGCAATGGCAGGGCAAGAGAAGGGTAGCAGATTAATAACTGGACTAATTGGTTTTAAATCCACTTCAATAAGCCTCCAAATATCGCTTTTATTGATACCCAGTGGAAGCTCAGTGCTGTCATGAAGCAGACACTGCTGTGGTATACCAGTGTAGAATCACAGAGCACGCAAGAAATTTTGACAAGCAGCAGAAAACATTCTGTGGTGGAAAAGAAAATATTTGTCTAACTTCTCACACAGTGGAGCAACATTTCCATACCTTATTTACTTCTTCTCAAGAGGGTAGACAATTTTTACACTGAGTGAGAAAAAGAAACACTAAAAATGGGAATTATGACACTCATCTGCTTCTCACAAATCAATATTTGTTCAAAACCTCCCCACAATCGCACTGCATGTGAATTAGGCAATGCCAAAATTGCTGCAATCTGGCTAAATGTTAGTGTATGGCGATTGTGATCCAAGCTCCGATGTTTGCGTTGGTCCCCTCCACAAGGGAACAGCCATTGCACACAGGCCAAGGTGGAGCTGGTGTCTGCAAACTCTATCGGCATAAATGGTTGTGTCGCGAACACTTGCTGCGCACCCATCTGTCTTATGCAAGACAAAATGTTTCAATTACGACGACATTATAAAAGGAAGCGTTGATATACTGAAAGAGACTGCTTACCGAGGGTATCCATCCGCACCAAAATAAACATCATATTGTTAATTGTGGCTGACATGCAATTTGCAAAAACACTTTAAGTTATTTGTATTACTAACAGCCATCTGAGGTCTTATTTTATCTCCTTAAATCTGCTGCAGTTTTCTGAATGAATTTTTATGGTCACATTTAAGGAAACAATTAGAAGCGCAAATAAAGAATTCCCTGTAGTCTCACTTATCTTGTTTGATCTGAACACTCATAAACAAGCCCTTTGAAAAGCTCAGGCGCTTCTCCACATCTCTTCCTCATCATGATGATAAGCCGATCTAGTAAAGACAACCTGCAACTGACATCTGAATTATCCCCTTCAAGAGACATCCTGTAACATTAAAAATTAATCTTTTCACCTTTTGATGTTCCCCAAACTTACCTTCTGTGTTTAGTCAGTAAGGTTTCCCTTTTAAGCTAGATACAACACATTTGTTTTTCAGGAAGACACTACGATCTTTTTCTCTACAAATCCAACTGTGTTTTTCTTCTCCGCTCTTCATGGCTTGGGTCCTCTTCACAACATTATTATAAGCACTTGCATACACGATATGTACATATGACATTTATGTATTTTTTAAAAACTATTGTTGGTGTTCTCAGAAAGCTGGGCCTGTTTACAAATATGCTCAATATAAATGGAAAAATAGGAGCAGAATATACAGCACTAGTCCCAACCCTGACAGAGAATCAGTTGCCCACTCTGCCCTCAAGGGAGAAGAGACAGGTCTATAAATAACAACAATATAAACAGAAATTGATGGTCATAAAAGAACTCAAAATGAAGCAATAAAGGAGTGCAGAGGGAGACTCCTCCTGGCAAGGAGATCAGAAAAGGCTTCCTAGGGACGGTCCACTTGACAGGTCCAGACACCGGGCCTTAAACCACTGGAGAGACAGAGCTTGGCAGAGAGCACAAGGGGAATGACAAGAGAAAGGTAGAGAAACAAGGGGAGTGAACAAAGCACCCTGAAGACCACAGCTTGTCCTGAAAACTGAGGGCCAGAAGTGGTATAGTAAAAGCTAAGTTTCAGCTAAATAGATGAATCACATGAAAGCCCCTTTGCTTGGCACTGGGAATTCTGTACACCTTAGGCAAAATAAAAATCCAAATATAAGAAGGGTTAAATTAAAATAAGGCTAGTCTTAGAGGTACTTGAAAGCCAGTCTACGCAATTGAAGCCTTATTTGGTAGACAATCACGACAAAATTTATGACACCATAATAGTACCATACAAAGGCTATCTGGAAGGAGTTTCTAACGTTAACGTCCAATGAGTAATTCCAACAGGTTGTCAAGACGTCTCCTGTGCACAGTGCTATGCACAGACAACTCATCCGTCTGAGGTTGTCTTCTCAGCCAATCCTGCAAGAGCCCTAATATTTACCCTCCTCCAGAAAAGATATATGCAAATGCATTAAGCAATATCACTCCAAGTCAAGGGGCTCACTGGGTCTACCTCCAATTCACAGCAATTTAGAGATTAGAATTAAGACCGCTCCATACTCTGTGAATCATCAGAGTTCCTGACTTCTTTAAACATCTGTCCCTACATACAACAACTTAACCAAATTTTCTCGTGGTTTTCCGGCCAATAGCAAAGATAATGAATAAGATATTTTCACACAAAAAAGAAGACTAACATATATCATTATAATTAGAATACACAGAGTTTTAAAGAATATACATATGTACATGCATATATGGATGTGTGTGTGTGTGTATATATATATGTTTATTCATTCAACACAATGCCAATTCAATTTCCTTAAACACTTGTCAAGACCTATTTTCTGTGAGATTTCTTGCTAACAGGCCCTCAGTCACATTAAGTGTTTACGAAGTGCATAGAAGTTGTATTTTATCGCACAGCCCTAATTGAGCTGTCGAGGTTAAAGAAGCCGAGTGTTGCAGAAATGTTTATTATACAAGCACACTTAATCTGAAGCTGGAAAGGAACATTTCTGTAGCTTCTGGTGTAATTTATCCATGCAAAGGCAAGAAAAAAGTCCTTTTATCACCCTCTCATTTCAGTGAATTATGTTTATAGAGTCCTTCTACTGCTATGAATCTGATTTCACTCCAACGTGAAGAGGAGTTAAGTCCCAAGTCCCTCTCAGTTGAATCTCATTATGTTCCTTGTCCCTCGTTTCCCATCAAGACACATGTCTTCACCATACATACAGTGAGTCACAGTCATTTACACCTGCTTTAACTTACAGCAGCCATTTATTTATAGCAAGGCAAACAGAATGTAAATCCAGGTATCCAGAGACATTTATTATTTCAAATATTTTTGTTTCAGTCAACTTGCCATTGGGAACTGGGATGGGGGGTGCATTCTTTTTATTTTCTCTCTTTTTTTCCTTTATTTTGGGGGAGAATTCTTTTTTTTTTTTTTCCAATTGATAGGACAAGTAAAGGGAAGTCTCCATTTTGCTAACTTGACAGTTTTCTCATCTTTGAGTCCTTCGAATCTTAGTATCAGGGTGACAATAGCAGCCAATAAGATTATCCAGATTAAGCATGGAAAGCAGAATTTAAAATTTTTTTCTACTTTTTATTTTGTTCTACACTAAAACATCAAAAAGTAAGTTCATCAAAATGGACAGTATTGCTTAAACCAAGCTATTCAGCTGCCTCTTAACAAAGAAGATATTCTGTATGTATAGATTATAGTATTGCTTTCAAAGTCTAAATTTATTAATTTAAAATGTAATAAAAGATTACAAAATTTAATTTGAAATACTTAGACTTCACATAATTGTTTTACCATCTAGAAAATAAATTTTCCATGAACATTTTAATCCAATAAACAAAAATAAAATATGGTGAATAAGTAATTCTTCCCAACATAAAAAAATATAGTTCTCATTTTGGTATATAATAGTGCTGAGTCATTCATTCATTCATACAACAAACATACATTGGGAGCCAACTATGCTCTAAGCTTTCTGCATTGAACTCATACTCCAGCCAGCTGAAAACTATTTCATAAAACAAGAAATAAGGACGAATTACATAACCACTTGAACATGATTAATTTTTTAAATTAGTGTAAATTTTAATAGGGTTTAATCAAACATTCCAATGAAATTTGTCCACAGCACCAAAATAATAACTGTTCGACCAGTAGCATCATAGATTTTTCTTAAAGCCATCTCTCCCTGACAATCCTGGAAGAGAGATCATTGTTTCAGTAGAGACCTAGAATAATAGGTCAAGACTCTGCGGAATACAGTAACATTAGAACATGGGCAAAAGTTCATTTCATTTAACAAAAAAGATTGTTGAGGTATAATAAAAGAAATTGAAATTCAAAAGTTGATGAAAAGTCAGAATGCAAAGCCATGGGTAACTCTCTCCAAAGCTCTTCCCACAGCATCTCACTGTGGCAGAAAGTAGTAGACTAAGGAAATTGTGATGGAAGTTCAAATACGGCTATGATACACCAGTTTCTTAAAACACAGCAAAATTAAGTAATCATTAATGAAAGTGATCCAACAACAAATAATTGATTTTTCCTATCATGTTCAAATTCAATAAGCAATAATAAAAATACTGTGAAAGTGAGAATAACTAAAAACTTCAAACTGACACAAAATGGTTTATCGTATACTATTTTTAGATGCTATATAGCCAGGGCCAATGGACGTGGAGAAAATTATTGTTGGAGAATAGGTTCCTGGGAAGATTGATTTTCCCTGTGGTTGCAGAGCATTTTCAGTAAGATTAAGGCTAATGCATTTAGCCTTCAATTAAGACTAAATGCTGCTTTGTTCCCATCCAATAGGAGAAAGAGAGTTGCTTCTTCTTCCCAGAAGCCCCAAGCCACTTTACCCATTTTCTTTGTCCAAATTATCATGGACTTATCCATCTTGGAACCAATCCCTGACAAAGGGCATGAAATCACCACAGTCGGACAAATCATCTGAGGTAGATACTGGGAAATTAAGCACAGTGTCCACCACACTATCTCACAAAGTCCAAACCAGTTAACACTTTTTGCAAAGCTTTCTTTCTTCTTTACCCTTCCTGTCTCCATCCCTAGGCTGAAAGTAAGCTTTCACTACTCAGACCTCTGACAGTGTTTCCTCTGTACTTCTTTTATGATATTTACCAATTTTATACTTTACTATGAATACTGAGTAATATTATGAACTACATTGCACTATAATCCAAACATGTCCCAGCATCCTTGGGAAGCCTCGACTTGCATTTCAAATTCATATGAGGCTGGACTCAGTGAATCTAGACTTCTCCTGTCTACCCTTCCAGCTCCCCAACAAACACCCAACTCCAAAGGACTGGTAGTGAGTGTCAGTTTCATTTACGGATTCACAGACAGAAAAAGACAAGTCCACCTCATGCATTTGACACCACAGAGCAGGCCCTTCCAGATCTCTTCAAAGGCCTGCTGCCTCTGGCCTCCACGGCTCTCTGCCAGCCAGCTAGTTAGCACTGTCTCCACAATCGCACAGTCCTGATGCTATGTGACTGATATTCACTTCAGTCTTCTCAAGCAGGAGACAGACTCAGCAAGTAATCTACTTAGACAAGATTAACCTCAGCATCACCCCCTATATATTATCCACCAGAGAAATTGCATGAACTATTTCTTCACTTTGAATGTCCTAAGTATATCACCTTCTTGTTCGTCTCTGCCTGGCCCTGTTTCAGTCCTAAATAAAAATAAACTTAATAAGTAATTATAATATTGTTTCAACATTGTTTGTCTATAGCCTAACAAAATATTCCAATAGATTTCTGTATTCCTGGCAAAAGTCTTCTATTCCTGACCACCACTTGAACTCTAGCCATACTGATGGGTTGAGGGTAAAGGTAATTTTTTTTTGTACAGTTATACATATCTTCTTTTCCTACAAGGGTATAAGATCCTTGAGGGCAGACTCAATTTCTCACAGACCTGGCAAATCAGGTTACCATTCTCTCAATTAATGCTAAATTTAAAAAAAGGAAATTATAGATGTGTAGCAGATACTAAAGGAATCTTAAAGTTAATTGTATTTTCTCCTAATTGGCTTTGCAATGCACAAAACTCAAATCTGCCAAGTAGAACCCCTATCTAGGTCCATAATCAAATGAGCTCAAATGTAAGTGTTTTTATTAACTTAAAAAGGCAAGAGGAGGAGGATCTAAGATGGCCGAATAGGAACAGCTCCAGAGTGCAGTTCCCAGCCAGAACAGCACAGAGGGTGAGTGGTCATCGCATTTCCAAACAAGTTTTCACTGCTCACAGACCAGGAGATTCCTGGGCCGAAAAGCACCATGAGTTTTCAGCACGGCGGGTTTCAGCCGGTGCTGAGTCAGCACACAGAAACTCACAAAAGTCTGGGCTGCCTTTTCAGCTGGCACCCGGAACACCTGGGAGACAGCGCCACCCATTCAAATGAAAGGGAGGGGGCTAAGACAGGGAGCCAGGCAGCCAGGCAATGGGCCTTGGCAGGTACCACCCCCACAAAACAAGCAATCTGAAACGCTCTGGACTGAGAGTCTCGCAGCAAGCGCAGCTGGGCCCAGGACAGTCCAGCTCAGTGGAGGAAAGGGTGCCCCCCACTACTGAG
>CAUYLG010043952.1:0-10046 GCA_963573385.1 Cacajao melanocephalus
AAAATTAAGCAGGCGTGGTGGCAGGCACCTGTAGTTCCAGCTGCTGCTGGTGGTGGGGGGTGCTGAGGTAGGAGAATCACTCCAACTGGGGAGGTGGAGGTTGCAGTGAGTCAAGGTTGCACCACTGCACTCCAGCCTGGGTGACAGGGTGAGACTTTGTCTCAAAAAAAAAAAAAAGGTTTCAAGCAAAAATTGAGCACATTTGTCACCAGACGACTATCCCTATGGAGAATTCTAAAATAGCAGTTCTGAAACCTGGCTTCTCATTGCAAACACCAGAGAACTTAACAAAAACCCCTGACACCTGGCTCCTATCCTCAGACATTCTGAATCAATTGATCTGAGATGTGGCTTAAGCAACAGTTTTTTCCCCTCTTGGCAACGTCCTTTTACAGAAGGCAAGGATCAAGATTTTTAAAAGCTTCCCCAGGCTTTGTTCAGGTGTAGTGGTTCACACCTGTAATCCCAGCACTTTGGGAGGCCTAGGTGGGAGGATTGCCTGAGCTCAGGAGTTCGAGACCACCCTGGGCAACATGGTGAAATCCTGTCTCTACTAAATACAAAAAATTAGCTGGGCATGGTGGCATGCACCTGTATTCCCAGCTAGTCGGGAGGCACGAGAATTGCTTGAGCCCCAGAGGCAGAAGTTGCAGTGAGCCAAGATTTTGCCACTGCACTCCAGCTTGGGCTACAGAGTGAGACTCTGTAGCGCCCCCCACCCCAAAAGAAAGCTTCCCCGGGCTATTCAAATGTACAAAATGTACAGCCAAGGTTGGGAAACATTGTCTAAAGGGATGTATTTCAAGCAAAAGGAAAATTATCCCAGATGAAGGTCTGAGATTCATTCATTCATTCAACATAGGGAGCCTCCATTATGCGTTTGGAACTGTTCTAGACACCAGGAACACAGCAGTGAACAAAACAAACCAAAGTCCCTGCCCTCTAGGAGAGGAACACAGACCCAAAACAAGATAAATAAGTAAAATATGCTCCGTTAGACAGTAATAGATTCTGAGAAGAAACAAATGAAGCCAGGAAGGCTGGTGTGAAATGCTGGATACGTGTGTGTCTGTGAAATTTCAGATGAAGTAGCTAGGGAAGATTTTTGGGTAAAGACCAATATAAAGGGTAGGAGCGAGCCGTGCAGACGTTTGGGTTATGGCAGGTGCAAAGCCCTAAGGCGAGAGTGTGTCTGGCTTACTCCAGGACCCAGCAGGCCAATGGGACTTGAGTGAGGCAAGGGCAGGGCAGTTAGCTACGGAGACAGAGTTAGGGAGGCAGTTTGCAAGGCCCGGGGAGGATCTCGGATCTTGGGTTTTGCTTTAAGTGAGAAGAAATTATTTGAGTGGGGGAGTGGCATGAGTTTGATTTACATTTTAAGGGGACTCAGCTGGGTGGAAATGAACAGTAGGGGTAAAAAGAGAAGCAAGGAGCCCCAGGAGGAGGCTGGTTCAGGACCCCTGAGATGATGGAGCACTGATGGAGCTGGAGCGGGATGGGGCTGGAGGCGGTGAGGGATGAGATTCTGCAAGTGGAGCCCGCAGGATCTGCTGATAGATGGGACGAGGAGCGGGAGAAAAATTAAAGCAGGGCAGGAGGCAGACGAATGTAAACTTCACCAACAGCTCAATGAAAAGACAGTAACCGCTGAGAGGCAGTGTCGGACCCGGGTAAGGGCGGGTTCCTGAGCCTGCCAGGCCTGGATTCAAACCTCAGCTGGGTGGCCTTGGACAGGTCATCAACAGAGCCTTCGTGTATTCGTCTGCAAACTGAGCGAAGGACCGGGCCTGCCCCACGGTGTGCCTGATGCCTGGGTGGGCAGGCGCCGGGCTCGCAGGGCACGCTCCTAACCAGTCCCCAGCGGCTCAACGCTGGGGGTCCCGCAGCCCTCCAGCTCCTGCTCAGGGCTCCAGCTCCTGCTCCTGCTCAGGCTCCTGCTCCTGCCCAAGGCCCCGCACCAGCCCCCGGCCCCGCCCACCCCGCCTCCCGGCCCCGCCCCATCGGGCGGCACTGCAGCGCGAGCGGCAGGGTGAGCCTCGGGGGGCGTCTGGGGATCGGCGGTCAGCTCCGGAGGACGGGGTGGGGTCGCCCCGAACAGGAGCGCCGCGACCGCTGGGACCCTGCGCTTGGGCAGTGGGGGTCCCGGATGAGGCGACAATTTTTCCGGTCCCCCTCGCAGTCCCGCCCCACTTCCGGGGCCGCCACTTTCACTTTCTTTTCCGCCGAAGCCGCTCTCCTTGCGAAGGACTGGGGCTTCCCGGGAGGAGAGGGCTTTGCCTTAAAACCCGGGACGCCAAGGGCGCTCCCGCAAGTGGGGGTCCTCCGCGACTTGGAGCACCCCCGCTGGGCGGCGTCAGGGCGTCCTTTCCCCGCTTCTCCCCACCTCGGCTGGTCCCGTTTCCTCTTGCGCCCATTGCAGACTTGTCTGGGCATCCCCTGCCCTCTCACCGCCCCACGCGGGGTCCCGGCCTGGTCCCCGGGCGGTGTGATGGTTCCCGACTGCCGCGGGTACAACGAGGCACAGACAGGGCTTGGGCTGCGCCGGAGGCCACACGGCCTGGCTGAGTTGCTCCTGGTGTCCCGCCCCTCCCAGGCGACCCGGAGGTAGCGTTTCCCAGGAGTCACGGCCCCCCTCAGGGGAATGGGCACAGCCACGACAGATGGACGAGAAGACCAAGAAAGGTGGGCACAGGCCGGAGGTGACTGGGGAACATCCAGCGGGAAGTGGGCCCCGCAGGAGCTGGCCCTTCCTGCCCAGAAGGGCCTGGGAGAGGGGGTTTAGCCTGCCCTCCCTCTGTCCCCCTCCCCATCACTTTCCTCCTTTGGGACCTGCTGGCTTCCAGAGGCATCTTGGGGCCCTGAGACCTCCTTGGGCCAGCTCTGTGCTGAGATGGGGCTAGGGGACTCCCAGAGGACACAGAGCATCGAACTTGGAGACTTCCTGGGCTGGGGGAGACAGAACTCAGTTAATCTGAGTAGCAGGGGTCCTTGCCTCTTTTTTTGCCCCCTGCACCTAGGGTTGTAGAACAGAGGTCAGTCCCTACCTTGCTGGAATCCCTCCCATTCCCTTCTGTGTTCTTAGAACAAAGCCCCCAGAGCGCCTGGGTGGCCCACAGGACATCTCTCCTCAGTCACCCCGCTATGCTAACTCTACTGGAGCCCCACTGGCTTCCTTCGGTTCTCATCCAACCATTTCTTGCCCAAGGCCCTTCCTCTTCTTTCCACCTGGACCACTCTTCCCCACTGGGGCTTGACATGTGTGGCTTCTCCTCCTTCAGGTCTCAGCCGCAGTGTTACCCCCTCCCAGAGGACTTCCCTGGTCTCCTTAACCTGTTTATTTCCCTGCCAGCAAGGATCACAATCTTTTTTTTTTTTCTTGTTTAATTTGTTTATTGTCTCCCCACTGGGCAGGGAGATTCTTCAGGAGAGGGACCCTGTTTATCTGAATCGCTGTGGGATCCCAGTTCCTGGGACAGTGGGTGGGACACAGTAGGAGCTCAATAACTGCTTGCTGGATAAATGAATAGAAGTATGAGGTAGCTTGGGAATAAGAAGGACAAACAGAACCAAATGAGCCTGGAGTGAGGAGGAGTGGGGAATATCAGGGAACCTCTCCCAGAGAAAGGGACTTTTAGTCGCTGAAGGATTTGTAGGAGTTGACCAGGAAGACAGAGAAAGCAGCACAGATAAAGATCATCTCCTTTCCTGCCCCATTACCCCCAGCTCCTGAAAATAAACCCTGTGCTTAACTGGCTCCTGCTGTGCTGGCTTTTAGCAGAGGAAATGGCCCTGAGCCTCACCCGAGCAGTGGCGGGCGGGGATGAACAGGTGGCAATGAAGTGTGCCATCTGGCTGGCAGAGCAACGGGTGCCCCTGAGTGTGCAACTGAAGCCTGAGGCCTCCCCGACGCAGGACATCAGGTGAGGAGTGCATGGCTGGCCTGAACCCTAGGGGCAGCAGGACAGGACATTCTTGCCTATAGAACAGTTCTTCCTAATGGCAGGTGCTGGCATCAGGAGGCGTGGCTTCTAAACCTAGTTATGTCACTAATCAACTGTGAGATAGAGGGCAGGTCACTTCACCTCTTGGAGTGTCCTTATTTTAAAAACTGGATCGTAGCAGTAGCTATCTCATAGGGTTGTTAGGAGATACACCATATTAGGATGTTAGGCCTTATACAACAGAAAAGTAACAGTGATGTAAAGAAATTTGATGTCAGACAGTCCAGATGGGGAGGTTCTGCTCCCCACAGTCTTCAGAGGCTCATGTTGCTTCTCTCACTATTCTGCCATTCGTTCCGATTCCTCAGGTGCAAAATGGCCATTCCAGCTCCATCCAGCCATCACATCAGGAGGAAGGGAAGAAAGGCACTCTTCCATAATCCTTTAAAGAACATAGCTCAAAAGTTGTACACACTTCTTCCATTAATTCCTATGGACCAGAACTGATTCCCACAGCTATGGTTCAGCTTGAGGGGAGTCTGTGTAGCCAGATATTCATCTAGAACTCAGGGGTTCTCCCAGTAAGAGAAGGGAGGAGAATGGATACTGTCAGTCTCTGCTCCAGGAAACTTAAACTCAATGCTGAAACACTTTGCACAATGCCTGGCATGTGTTATGCGCTCAATAAACGTTAGTGTGGTCTGTGGTTCTTTTTTGACTGGATAGTAAGGCAGTAGTTTTACAGTTTCTGATTTTCAATTCTCTTGGTGGGTCCCATTTGATTTTTCTTCAAACAGTTTATCCATACAATTCAGCTATTTAAAGTATATAGTTCAATGGCTTTTAGTATATTCAGGGTTGTAACGATTGCCACAAACAATTTTAGAACACTTTCATCATCCTGTAAGAAAAACCTGGTACTCATTAGCAGTCAGTCCCTATCACTCTACCTTCTCCCGAACCCCCTAACCTTAGGCAACCACTAATCTACTTTTTATCTCTAGGGATCTTCCTTTTCTGGAAATTTTATATAAGTTGAATCATACAACATGTGGCCTTTTGTGTCTGGCTTCTTTCACTTAGCATCATGTTTTCTAGATTCATCCATGTTGTGGCAGGTATAATAACTTCATTCCCTTTTTTTTTGACATGGGGTCTCACTCTGTTGCCCAGGCTGAAGTGCAGTGGATTACAGTATATTCAGGGTTGTGCATATGTGTCTAGGTTGAAGTGCAGTGGAAGCGATGGATTACATCGCTCACTATAGCCTGAACTTCCTGAGCTTAAGAAATTCTCCTGCCTTGGCCTCCCTGGTAGCTGAGACTATAGACATGTACTACCACACCCAGCTAATTTTTAAAAAATTTCTTTATAGACAAGGTCTTGCTGTGTTGCCTAGGCTGGTCTTGAACTCCTGGCTCAAGCAATCCTCCCACCTCAGCCTCTCAGAGTGCTGGGATTATAGGTGTGAGCCACCATGCCCAGCCAGAACTTTATTCCTTTTTATTGACAAATAATAATCCATTGTATGGACATACCTCATTATCTTTACTCATTAAATCAGTTGATGGACATTTGGGTGTTTCTATTTTTTGGCTATTATAAACAATGCTACCCCAAACATTTGTGTACAACTTTTTGTGTGGACATGTTTTCATTTCTCTTGAGTACATACTAGGAGTGGAATTGCTGGGTCATATGGTAACTCTATGTTTAACCCTTTGAAGAACTGCCAGACAGTTTTCCAAAGTAGTTACACCACTTTACATTCCTACCAGCAAGTATGAGGGTTCTAGTTTCTCCACATCCTCTCTTACACTTGTTGTTATTTGTCTTTTTGATTATAACCATCCTAGTGAGTTTGAAGAGTTATCTCATTGTGGCTTTGATTTGCAATTTTCCAACCATTTGATAACAAATGATGTTGAGCATCTTTTCTTGTGCTTATTTTCCATTTGCATATTTTCTTTGGAGGTTTGCCTATTCAGGTCTTTTGCCCATTTTTAAATGGGTGTATCTTTTCTTTCTTTCTTTCTTTCTTTCTTTCTTTTTTTTTTTGAGATAGAGTCTCGCTCTGTGACTCAGGGAGGAGTGCAATGGCACAATCTTGGCTCACTGTAACCTCTGCCTCTTAGGTTCAAGTGATTCTTCTGCCTCAGCCTCCCGAGTAGCTGGGATTACAGGTGCCTACCACCACACCCAGGTAATTTTTGTATTTTTAGTAGAGATGGAGTCTCACCATGTTAGCCAGGCTGGTCTTGAACTCCTGACCTTTGGTGATCCCCACTCCTTGGCCTCTCAAAGTGCTGGGATTACAGGCATGAGTCACCACACCCGACCAGGCTTATCTTTTTATTATTGAGTTGTAGGAGTACTTTATTCATTTTAGATACAAGTGCCTTATCAGCTACATGATTTGCAAAATTTTTCTCTCATTCTGTGGGTTGTTGTCTCACTTTGTTGATGGTATCCTTTGAAGCACAAGAGTTTTAAATTTTGATGATGTCCAGTTAGTCTATGTTTTCTTTTGTTGTTTGTGCTTTTGGTGTCATATAAGAAATCATTGCCTCATCCAAGGTCATGAAGATTTACCTCTATATTTTCTTCTAAAGATTTTATAGGTTTAGCTCTTACATTTAGGTCTTTGGTCCATTTTGATTTAATTTTTGTATATGGTGTGGGATAAGGGTCCAGCTTCATTCTTAAGCATGTAGATATTGAGTTGTGCCAGCACTATTTGTTAAAAAGACTATTTTCCCCCGTTTAATGATCTTAACCCTTTTTGAAAATTAATTGACCATAAATATGAGTGCTTATTTTGGGATTCTCATTTCTATTCCATTGAACTATAATATATGTTTGCCCTTACACCAGTACCACACTGTTTTGATTACTATAGCATCATAGTATTTGAAATTAGAAAATACGAGTTCTCCAACTTTAGTTCTTTTTCAATATTGTTTTGGTTATTGCAAGCCTCTTGAATTTTCATATAAATTTTAAGATCAGCTTGTCTGTTTCTGCAAACAACAACTAGGATTTTGGTAGGGATTGCATTGAATCTGTAGATCATTGGCCACTTGATTTTAAACAAAATATTGATATATCTACTTCTTGAAATGGTTGTTTGAGATAGTACCTGTGTGTGGCCAGGCACGGTGGCTCACGCCTGTAATCCCAGCACTTTGGGAGGCCGAGGTGGGTGGATCACGAGGTCAGGAGTTTGATACCAGCATGACCAAATGGTGAAACCCTGTCTCTGCTAAAAATTCAAAAATTAGCCAGGTGTGGTGGCGTGTGCCTGTAATCTCAGCTACTCAGGAGGCTGAGGCAGGAGAATTATTTGAACCTGGGAGGCAGAGGTTGTGAGCCGAGATTGTGCCACTGCACTCCAGCCTGGGCAACCGAGTGAGACTCAGTCTCAAACAAACAAACAAAAAATAAAAACAAAAACAGACAGTACCTGTGTACTCCTTGCTATGAAAAATGAGGAAGTTAACATTCTCATCTTCCACCTTTCCTTTTCCTGACTTTTTTTGTTGAAGTATCAGAGTGGACGCTTTCCCAGTTGACTTCCATTTGATCCCCTGGAGTTTCCTCTGTAAAATGTACAATGTCAGCCACCATCTTGCTACTGAAGTGTGGCCTGTGGACCGTAACATGGGCGGAATCTCAGGTCCCACATCACACTTGCTGGATCAGAACCTGAGTTTTGAGAGGCTCTGGGCAACCGGCATCTCTCAGACCTGCTGTTGGGTTCTCATTGATGGACCTGATGCTTCCTAGTAAATGATACCTATTGTATGTGTTATTGCTAAGATAGTTTAGTTAGCTATTACATTAATCAATAAAATATGAGCACTGAAAGAGTTGTTTTCTGTGAAAAGTAAGCTGTCTGATTTCAAAAGAAAATAGAAAAATCACCAAAAAAAAAAAAAAAAAAAAAAAAAGATTAACCCTTTTGGGTGAGACAGTAATAAGGAAATACAGTAAAAATCCAGAAGGGCTCTGTGCTCTGATGCTTTGGGAATGTGTCTAAGTTCTTGCTCACTTTAAAGAAGCTGGTACTAGAAATTATAGATCATGATTATGGATGTGGCTCATACAATAAAAAAGAAAAATACATGGGAAACTCCAGTCAGCAGATGTATACTCATGCTAGGCATGGTGGCTCAGCGCTTTGGGAGGCTGAGGCAGAATGGCTTGAACTCAGGAGTTTAAGACCAGCCTGGGAAACATAAATTAGCCAGGTTGGGTGGTGCACACCTGTAGTCCCAGCTACTTGAGAGGCTGAGGCCAGAGGATTATTAGATTCTAGGTGGTCAAGGTTGCAGTGAGTCATGATCATGCCTGAGTGACAAAGTGAGATCCTGTCTCAAAGAAAGAGAGAAAAGCCATTGGCTGTACATCTAGAGGACTGTCCAGTGAATGTGCATGTGTAGCATGTAACTTAAAATTAAGTGTCTAAGCTTTGTCTGCAGCTGTTTTTGTGCTTCTCTGCTGTTCACTGTTGATCCTGATGTGACATTGGATGAGAGAGGTCTAGCTGTATTTTTTTGTTGATTGTGTTAAGATCATAGCTTTTAAATTTTGCTTTCTAACATAATTAAGACTTCTATACTTTGCCTCTAGGTTGATTCTAAAAGTGTAACACTACTAGAAAGGATTTATAGTATTTTGATTATGGAAATATTATTCACTATAGAATAACTAGTACATTCGAAACCGTATGCACTTTTGTTTCAAAACCCTTATTGCTGGAAGAATGTTTTGGGGTTAAGATCCAGTCCTTTTCATTTTTTACTTTTCTTCTATTCTCCTGTATCAGACTCGTCTATTTTTGTTTTTCAAGAACTTTTCATATGGAAAATGTAGTAAACTTTTAGAGTCTTTGCATGTTTAAAAATGTCTATACTTTGCTCTCAATACATTGATAGTTGACTGGGTATTCAAATTGTTTACTTGAAGAATTTTGAGAGCATTTTCTGGACTGCTTTTAAACAAATCTCAGATATTATATTATCCTTAAATACTTTGGCATGTGTCTTCAAAAAATTAGGACTTGGCCGGGCACAGTGGCTCATGCTTATAATTCTAGCACTTTGGGAGGCTGAGGCAGATGGATTGCTTGAACTCACCATGGTGAGGGCGGCACCAGGCTGTAAGGGAGCCGCCCCTATGACCCAGACACCTCCCACAGGCCTTACCTTCAACACTGAGGATTACAGTTCAATATAAGATTTGGGCAGGGACAAATACCCAAACTGTATCATGGTGTCATTTACTATCTCCCATTTTTCCTGTAACTGGTAGAGATGAAGGTTAGAGATAAAGGTTCAGCTAGCATCACTTTTAATGTCCAGGAACTCTTCCTCAATTTTTGGTTGTGTCATACCTTTTCTTGCTTTCTGCATGCAATGTTTTCCCAAATCTCTCTGAAGGTACTAGTTAGACAACTGTTGCTTATTGTTCCATACCTTAAATGATCTCTGTTTCCTTTGGGGTCACTTCTGTTTTTTCATCTTTTCATGGTTTTGGTTTTCCAAAAATGTTGGAGGATCCTTGAGAAAGTTAAAACCACTTTCTCTGGGATGACACCATGTGGATTTAAATCCTGCCTCTCGCTGAACACAGTGGCTTACTCCTGGAATCCCACTTTGGGAGGCCAAGGCAGGAGGATCACTTGAGGCCAAAGTTTAAGACCAACCTGGGCAATCTACCAAGACCCCATCTCTACAAAAACTTAAAATGTTAGCTGAGCATGGTTGTGCACACCTATGGTCCCAGCTACTAGGGAGGCCAATGTGGGAAGATTGCTTGAGCCCAGGAGTTCAAAACTCCAGTGAGCCACAATCATGCCAATGCGCTGCAGCATAGGCAATGGAGTGAGACACTGTCTCAAAACAAAATAAAACACAAAAGTATACTGTGTGTTGTAATGAGTATAAGAAGAGAAGTAAACCAATGTTGGATCACCCTGCAGAGGAACCAACCTACCCCAAAAGAAAAAGCCTGATTTGGGAACTAAGAAAAAAATTGTTGAAACAGATAGGAAAAGATCATCCAAGGTATGGGAATAGAAATGGAAGAGACAGAGAGCATATT